>JAMXBB010000012.1:54319001-54553402 GCA_024138015.1 Lumnitzera littorea | reverse complement strand
AGATAGGCTGTTAGATTTAGTTGGAAGCCTGCTAACACATGAGGGGTCCTATTTGGGATGTATGACTAATCCTCTAATGGTTGCATTTCGCAGGGTTCTAGCTAGCCACATATTTTATCTTATTGTAAGATTTATATCTTTCGAGAACTAACGTTGTCTACAACACTCACTGACCTTGTGCGTCCACAGCTGAAAATGTAACTTGTTTCTAATATATCTGTCAATATTCGTCTTATCATCTCTACTAAGGTGTTTGTCAAAAAAATTTTTTGTCGGTAATACGTTTTCTGCAGCTACAAAATTACAATCACTTGTAAATTCATTAGTTCCATGTTAACAAATTAGGATTATCATCGAAGAAAATTTTTTAAATGCTGCTTTCTATGGATCATAGGATTATGATCCTGACTCTGCCATAAAAGCATGATGTCCTTACTCTTACCTCATCTCCGAATTCTCTTTTACCTCGTTTGAATCAAGCTAAAATCTCTGTTGTTCTTAACATATAAACATAAAAGAGACTCTCTAGTAGGCCTGATAACCCAACCATCTTCGGTATTCAAGTTCAAACTAATTGGTGGTTAAGAATTTTAGTTCATAACATGATGACCCATTTTATTAATCGTCAAATGTACGTTTCATATACCTGTTGCACCCATTATCAATAAATATTACACAAACCTGTTGCACCCATTATCAATAAATATTACACACGTATTATGGGTGCATCAATAATTAGTATCTAATATCTATGTAGGATAAATACCATTGTAAAAATGAATCACAGATGATTATGTAACATTTATGTATGATTCATAATCACATATATCTATTATATGTGTTATTTGATTCAAATTGAAGCAAAAATTCATTTAGTTTAGTTTGGTTTATAAAAATTCTGTTTTGGTTTGGAAATTGGAAAATCCAAATTTGATTTAGTTTGTGAAATCCTCAAAACAAAACTAAAACAGAATCAAGTTAAAGATTTCTATAAAACAAAAAGTACAATGGACCACAAATTTTCTATGTATACATAAGGTTATGTATTTCATTTTTATATATCTTAGGATTTATGCAAAATAATTTTATATGATTAGATCATTTCCAATCTAAAGAAGCCTATTTAGAGTTTCTGAGTATCATATCATCATTTTAAGAAACTTTTTTCTTTGAAGACCTCTCTCTTCATCTTAAAAATTTTTAAACAAAGTTTTTGAAATTTATTTATGTTATTTACAGGATCCCTAATGCATAAACTTATACTCAAAATTGGGGATCAAATCAAACTAAATTTAAAATCTTATTTAGTTTAGTTTGATTTGGTTTATAAAAGTTATATGTTGGTCTTGGTTTGGGATTTACCAAATCCAATATTAATTTAGTTTGTAAAATCCTTGAAACAAAACCAAAACCAAAACCGAACCAAGTTCACTCATATATGTCATCGATTCAGAGTACAATGCAAAATAACAAGATTGCAAGTGTTGCAATCGATTAGGGAAGTTGACAGGTGACAACTAAATTCACTTTAAAATATTAGATCTGTTTTTGTTATTCAGAAGGAAAAGAAGAAGAATATTTTAGGCCTAAATGATAGGCATAAGGTACAGTACCTAATGCTAATGGCAAACCTAATTTCAACCAAAAAGGTTGATGACAGCCAAGAATTCAATCCTAGATTCCTAATCAGGGAGGCATCACGAGACAGGGATACCGCACATGGACTCCTCCACTATGCCCCACACGTAGACTTCGTAATTCATAGTCCAATTCCAATATCGTCATCCGTCGTCCTCTCTCGTCAGAGCATTATTAAACTGAACTGTGTAAAAAATGTTATGGTTTTGAATTCAATGTTCTGTATTATAATTTTTGTTTTTATAAAAGAAAAAGAAGGTTTTTCGAGTAACCCAATTTTCTATATCTATAGTCAGTACTTATAAAGTATCCTGAATAATTACGTTAAGACCAAGGGTAAAAAAATAATTTACTATTTAAAATTGGGAGCAATGTGGTATTTTCTCCTCCTAAAACTCTAGCGTAGATAACCCAAGGATAATCCTCTTATTTCTAAGCAGCTTCTCGAACCTTTTGCAGTTGTTTGCTCCACTTTCATGGCAAATCAAGAAGGCGAGTGACGTGGGAAATACCCAAAAAAATCAATAAATCATCGACTCCTTTTGTTAGTACTGTTTAAGATTCTAGTCAATAAGTTAAAGTATAATATTTTGAAAGACCAATAAGGCTAGAAGTTGATGGATTATTAGGTTGGGTTAGCTATTGTAGGTTAACAAAGATAATTGTCAGAAGATTAGGAGTTGATTAACTAGGAAAGGATATATAATCCTAATAAAGGTTGAGTTAACAACAGATTAAAGTAAGACTAGACTCCAGATTTTTTCCTTAATTAAATGGTTTTTTATCATATAATAATAGGATTTTGAAGGGATTAATCAACTTTAAGTAAGTAAATGACAACCTATGTTAAAGATAAAGGTGGAAGAGTTTAACATGGTGAAAGCAAAGTATTGAATCAATTGAAAATGAAAAGGAGGATAACTAAATGAGAAAATTTGAACTTCAATTGGGCTTTAAAATCTATATATCCTAGATTTAAGTCAATCTAACCATTTGGTAGATTGAACTAGATAAAATGATAAGAAATTCAAATTTTGGTAGTTTGGTCAACCAAACTATAAGAATCGTCGGTCGAACACAACCAAACCTAATCTTAACATTTAAACTTAAATCAATGAGTAAGAAATTTAGTAAAACTAGGCTATTTCAAAAAAAGAACCCTTTTTTTAATCATCTAAACTAATTGTTAATCAATTGAACCTCCTATTTCTAGAATAAATTCTTTCTTATATGCTAATTTAATTATAAGTGATTAGAGATGGGTTTAAAACTTAACTAATGTATTATGGGTGAATGACTTATGCCCTCTAGAAGCTTGTTGGTTTTATTTGTAAAGTAGCATCGGTTCATGTGTATTCACTTGTGCAAATTGTATTAATTCACATTGGTTAATTATTGGTTATATGTATAGTGGGGATGTCCACTTGTATTGTAAGATAAGATACATGTGTTATGAAGCGATCTATTGTGGTAATCCAAATGGGCTAGAATGCTAGAATGAAGTGATTTTATAGATTTAAATGTGCGATACCTACTCCTAATGTGGGGCAAGATACATCATGAATGAACCTATAATGTGAAGTTCGAATGAAGAGCCTAGATAAGATGCGAGGTAACTAAACCTTTATATAAGTATAAAGTTAGGCATGAATTGGGTTAAACTAGTGACTTGGCACCAAACTAGCCTATCTATAATTGACTCAAGGGCATATAGTATTTCTTTGAATTATCTTATTTCCTCTATGAGGAAGAAAGAAAATAAAAGAACATGCCATTATTGGAAAAACTACAATTATGGTTTATCGAGGAAACGACTAGTACAGTGGTACTAGTACTACAATGTGTATGGGGTAATTATACAATTATATATATATATATATATATATATATTGTTTCTATTTTATTTCCTTACTATGATCTATATAAGAAATATTGGAAAGAAAAATAACTTTCTCTTGATAGAACATCATCTTGTTTACTCATGTAATCCTTTTATGAGGGTAGATTGTTGATTTGTAACTATTTTGAGCCATACCGCAAATATAATATTAATATCCTTTTTTTTTTGTGTCTCATTAAGTAGTATACTAATAAGAAGAATGGGTACAAAGTGAGAATTTAACTATTGCAATTCCTTGTGATAGCATTTAGTTAATGTCACACCTTAAGAGTAGTATCATCATAACAATTTTGTCTTGTATACCAATCTTCGATAAAAAGCTAGTCACTCAACTGCTATCATAGACTTGGTATACATAAAGCACAAATGACTAAACAACTATGAAAGATCTTCAATTCAATAGTTAAAATAAAATAGAAACATTTGGTTCATATATTACTTTAAAACATAGAAGTTTGTCCAATATAATTCCTTTAAAAAATATTTAGAATTTTTGTACAAGAAAATTTATAAAAGACTCTAAAATGGTTTTTACTATAAATAAAATAGTAAAAGTTAATCTAGGTCATACAAATGGCGTAATTGACTTCAAAATAAAGATAGTAAGAATATTCTAATCCATTTACTCCTCACTCCAAACCCGTTGTCCATCTTTTATACGTTAAGGGATTAGGTAGTCTTGATGTCTACCTTCTAAGACCTACAAAAGAACTATAGGATATGAGCAACCATCACTTAGTAAGGGGATAGATATGGAAACATATACAGCACAATAATCAAGTAGGGTTATCAATCAATTAATTAGATTCAAGGCATGCAACAAACATATGTCATTTACATGATATTTTCTAATTTGTCATGAAGCTAGAGAAATTATATCTACTCTAAGCCAGGTTAGGAAGTTTGAACGAAATGGAGACTTGCCTCCAAGTATATCTTGACCAAACCCAAGTTTGTACAATAGAGCTTACTCCTCTTGAGACCTCTTCGAACCTATACCCTAACCTCACCTCGACATTCTCTCCTGTCACTTAGTTGGGCCTTAAGAGTAGGGAAAGGCCAATTTCCACTGTCTCATCGAAGAGTCAGTATTTGGTTGGATAAACCTAATTGTTCCCCTAATGGGTTACAATGTATGATTGGTTAGTAATTAAATTTAATTTTAACTTAGTTTGTTTTAAGGGTGACTAACCAATTGCAAATACTCAAATCAAGAAGTAAAAAATAACAATGCAATCACAACATATAGCGTAACAATTGGACAATTTAGCAAATAGTTTCCAAGTAAACACGTCATATGCATACAATCAGCTATTTTACTACCACAAACAAGTGTATACATTAGCCTCAAAGTACTTTTATATAGTATTCTAAAATATCTTAAAGTATTGATCCCACTTACCTAGATTCCCATTCGTATTTATAAGTCAGTTGCTCCAATCCTTTTGTCATCGATGGTCCCTATATTGCAAATCATATTTCAATTTTAGTACAATTCTTTGAAGTTGGAGAGTTTTAAATATTTCCCTTTTTGTTTTGGCTTAACATTCTTTTAATATTCAACAGGTGTTAGTTATGGGTGTTAAATGTTATTACGTTTACATAGGTTACTTAGACCTTCCACTTAACCTTCCATAAATTTCTTAGGTTTTTAATATCTTCTATAAAGGTTTATTAGGTATATGGTACCTTTTACTAAGCTTCTGCTAAGGTTTTAACTTGTATTCTTCGATGTGAAACACCCAACATAACCTTCTACTAAGGTTTCCTAGGCTTAAAGTACCTTCTACTCAAATTTCTACTAAGGTCCTTAATTATATTCTTTGTCTATTAAACCTTTTGCTCAAGCCTCTATTAGTGTCTTCACTAATGTTTTTTATTAAACAAACCTTCTGCACAACCTTCTATGAGAATTTTATTTATAGTATTTATATTAGAAAACCTTCTACTAAAGTTTCTACAACTATAATCTATAGTTAACTCAATTGAGGAAGCTTCAATACCGTCTATAGGTTGATAGTTTGCATTAGCATCGATAAAGACTTCTATAGAATCTTGTACAGCTATTAGCTTTTTTTTTTTATCTCATCCAATCTTTCTACAATATTTTCTGTAGGCACCAAATTTGCCCTATTTCGCCGCAAACTTCAGTTTTCTTCATTTTTTGGAAATTCAACTTAGTTGAGACTCCACCAATATTTACTTACATGCCCCGAAACTCATTCACATCGACATGCAAAACTTGAATTTCTACCAAAATGAGAGTTAAACACTACTAATTAACTAATATACTTGAAATACATATATCAGGCTAAAAATTCATGGTTTTTAGTGCAAAAATTCTTCATGTATAACGGTTAAAATCTTCAATTTACTATTGATTATTAAGGATTTTTAACAAAAAATAATCAATTTATTAATTTAGTGAAAAATCCCCATAAACATTTATGTAAAATCATCAAGTTTAGTTTTGGAAAACTGATATTTTCATAAAACCTCCTATTCCTACTTAAAAATCAAGATGATCCAACTGTATATAACAAAAAATCACTCAAAAAGTGGTAGAAATCAAATCTAACAAAATCATGTGAAAAATAGTGGATTTTTTTTACATTTTAACTTATTGATCTCTCTAAAAATTAAAAATTAGCTCTAATAAAAACAAATTTTTTTAGAGAAACTCTTTACATAGAAATTTTATATATGTAATAAGTTCTTTACAGAAAAATTTTTGTAAGGAAAATATGTTGTTCGATTTTTAAAAATCAAATCGAAAATCAATTCCAAACAGTCCATTTTTTAAGGGTAATATATAAAATGAAAAAAATTTATAAAAATAATAATTTTACAAGAAAATATACTTAAAAAATTCCATATAAATTTTTCTATGATTTTTGGAAAAAATTTGATATTTTTAACAAATTAAGTGAAAAAGTCGATCTTACTAATACTTGAATCTTTGGTGGCCATTAGTCATGAAGCTATTGTTGGTAGCAAATGGCATTAGGTGGAGATACTTGTGGTGGCGGTCATTTGTTATTAAGGTGCTTCTAAGTTTAGGAACCCTAAACCCACATACTATTACCTAATTTTTCCTATTCTCTTTATATTTTTCTAAAATCCTCCAAAAATTCTCACTATTTTTTCCTTGCTCGTAAGTGCCAAAAGAGTCAAATAAAAAATGAACAAAGGTTTATATAGATCTTAGGGTAAATGAGTTAGTTACATATATATAAGGAACAAGTGTTGGCATTTTTCTTTCTTTTTTACCAAGTGTTGAGTGGTTTTTAAACCAACCATGTTTTATCCATGGTTTTTCACTTAAATGGTTTTGACAAAACCATTAAAGCTCATGGTTTTGGAAAAACACCAACTCTCATCCATGGTTTTCTCAAAACCGTAAGCCCTCTTTTATTTATTATTTTCCTATACATATGTTATTATGTTTATTACTTTACGTAAGTTTTAACTTTACATGAAAACTTCTACTAAACCATTTATATCATAAACTTTGTTACTTACGTCAAATTATTATTATTATTGTTGTTGTTGTTGTTGCTGCTATTGTTTTCTTATTTATTTAATTTATTTCTAAGTTTTGCTATATTTTTTTGTTGTGGTTTTCATGACTCTAGAATTTAACAAATTTTTTGTTAGTTTTATCGTTTTAGCTTCTATTAAAGTTTTATTACACTATTAAAATTCTAAATTTACAAGGTCCCTTTTAACTAATTTTTGGAGTTCTATTGTTAAATTCGAGGCTAAACAGTCAAATTTTGTAGATCCCTAAATTTACAAGATCGAGCTTTTACATATATAGTTAGCTAAATATTTTTATATATTTTTACTATTATTGTTTTATGAGGTTATTTTATGTTACTTTGTTATATTTTATTATGAGCCAAGTTTGTGTTTGAGATCTCTTGAATTTGAGTCTTAAATCTCACGATTTTTTTGTTTTGATAGGTAACGAATAAATTTGGTAATCTTTAGCTTTTAATTTGCATTGAATATTTTATGATTTGATTTCGAATACTTAAAATTTTTGTGTAGTTTTAATTAATTTATGTCCTTAGCTTGTTTTCTGAGTTAATCATAAGGTAATCTTTTTAGATATCCTAAATTTTGATGGTAAAGTCCTAATTGCCAAATTGTAGGTCTCATAGTTAATTAGTTTCCAATTAATGTGATTGAAATGTATGATTTTAAGTAAGTTTTCCTCATGGGTCATGTAGGAATTATGCTTAATGAGTAGTGATAAAGGTCTACTGGCTTTTGAGATGACAATTTTATGTTTGTTAAATGGATATTAATAATTAAAAATTGAGAGAAGTACAAATTTAGGACATAACGTCTTGTACCTTTTCTGTTTAAATCTTAAATGTTTAAAAATTTCTTTTTAAATCCTTAATGTTTACAAAAATTTCCAAACAAGTCATTCGCTAGTTTGCCATTAACTTTTCCATTAACATGACATATGGCATCTTATAATTGATTTATAGGAAAAGTACAAATTTAAGACTCAAACTATTGTACATTTTCTATTCAATTCCTAGACATTTCAAAATTTTTATTTGAATATTCAACATTTATAAAAGTTTTCAAATAAGTCCTCTATTAATTTACTGTTAACTTTTTTGTTAACTATAGTACGTGGTATTTTTTATCAATCTACATATTTTTATGAAATAATTACTGCAACAAAATAATAAAAAAATTAACAAAATAATAAAGAAAATAATAATTTTTCAAAATTAAAAAAATAAGAAAAATCAAATAATAAAGACAAATATATATATATATGTTAGATATCTCTTATGGATTTTGATGATAACAAAAGGGATAAAACCTAATGAATCATTAAGAATGTAGATATTCAGAAGAGTTTTCCAAAAGTTTAAATTTATAAAACTAAGTTATTTTCAGAAACTTATTCAAAAGGTCTACTTTGATTGAAAAAAAAAAGAATAGTTTGAAATTCTTCAGAAAGTGTTTCAAAAACTTTATAAGTAGAAGGGTTATAGCACTTCGGAAGCGATATAGTACTTCAGAAGCTTAATTAGAGGCTTTGAAGAAAAGAAGATTGATACTCTTTAGAAGGTTATTCAGAAAGTTGGTTTAAAAATATATGACGATGAAATTTAACTCATATCATATTCGAATTCAACAAGACTTAACTCCATTAAATTGGGTGTATTAGGGAAATACATTTAATCCCATTTCACGTAAGGTAGAATCAAGATCCATGGAGATTATTTTTTGGAGTAAATATATTTTTGACAAATTAAGATATACACAAATATGAATAAGGATAAGGGTGATTTGGATTTTGTGAAATTTTAAATTTTTTTAATATGAGGCTTATCTAAAAATTGCTAATAAAGCATATCTCTTCATCAAATTTAAATCTAAAGCTTATCTAATGGTTGAGGATTGAAGTATATATGATTGAAACAAAATAAAAAGAGCTGTTTTTTAATTTCAAAAATACCGAGATCTTCTTAAAATATCTACGATTATCTTTAACAAATAATGGTTGGATAAACACGAGAGTGAAGATAATCTTCAACAAATCAGCCACTGAAAGATTTCAATATAAAAAGAGAAAGAATTCAAAACGTTAGATACTTTTTTGGAAAAAAGTTTTCAGTACACAAAAATTCAGATTATACTTTTTGAAAAGTCATAGAAAGTCTTTTAGATACTTTCACAGAAAGTTGCACTAAAGCAAATTATATAGCAATCGTTATTTCTCTTTAGAACAAAATTCTTTCAGACTAAAATTATTGTTCTCTCTTGTAATTAGAAAAATTTTATTTGTTGTTTGATTGTTGAGAAAAAGTCAAGTTGTACTTTGTAGATCTGTAATTAGCTTAGATTATAGAAAGGCTAGATAGACAAAGCAAAGTATTGTGAAGTCCATGTATGATGGAAGCTTGTAATCTTTTTGTGATTTGATTTAATAGATTAAGTAGAACGGTATCGGTGAAGTAAACCGAGTCTTCAACAATGGAGCTAAAAGAAAGTAATAGATATAAGGTCGAAGCTCTATAAATCTTCAGCCTGATATTCTCCTTGGCTATTCTTTTAATTTGTTTTATTAGTTATTTTATGTTGATTTATCAAAATATCACTATTTACCAATATAAGTTGTTAAGAGGAGTAACTTTATTTTTTTTTTATATATAAAAAGATTTCAAAAAGTTTAAAGATATCAATTAACCCCCTCCCTCCTCCCGATATTTTATATGGGACCAATAATATATATTGTAAAAAAAGATAAAAGCTAAAAAAATTAAAAAAAAAAATGTCCTAGCCATCCTCTAGCCTTATAGTGGCTTAAGCAGCTAAAAGGAAGTAGAAGGACACAATCTACATATTAAAGTTGATTGAATCGACCCACCAATAATAGAAGACTTGTTTAAAAATTTTGCAAACTTTAAGGTCTTAAATAAAAATTTTGAAACATTTAAGATTTAAACAGAAAATGTATAAAGTTTGAATCTTAAATTTGTACTTTTTTTATAAACCAATTAGAAAGTACCACATGTCATGTTAATAGAAAAGTTAATTACAAATTAATAAAAGACTTACTTGAAAACTTTTACAAATGTTAAGTAATCAAAAAGAATTTTTGAAACATTTATGATTCAAATAGAAAAGATGCAAAAAGTTGAGTTCAAAATTTGTACTTCTTTCCTTAAGAATTTAGTCTAAGTTATATTTTTTCTATTTGAATTTCTTTTGTTCTAACATACTAATATTATGTTCATTGCCATGCCTTGATGGTTTTATAAAGAAGTGCAAGGGCATTAAGTGAAATGTCATACTTCTTTTAAATATATATGCTATGGTTTCCAATTAAATTTTATATAACTTTATTTTTGTATATTTTAGCTAAATTTAAAATAGAGTTGTGTTATATTGAAAAACTCATTAAATTATCCCAAATAACATTAGAAGAAAAATCTTAAGGTTGGCTTTTCGTTAAGTTTGGTGTAGTCATTACCAGGTTAAGTTCGAGACCAAACCATTCAAGTAATTAATTTAATAAACCAAACTCAAATTAGACATAGTCACTTGGCAACAGCCTCCCAAATTAGATATAGTCAATCTCATCATGAACAATTATAGTAAGAAGCTCAACTATAAAGAAATCAACCTTCAAACTTATTATTATTGGTTTGATTTATCATGTTCCACACAAGATAAAAATCAACTAGGATCCCTTTTTTTTCCTCCTTATTTATTTATTTATTTATTTTTTTTGAGTTGAACTAGGTAATTTGATTTTTCTCAACAAATATATCATATTTATAAAACATAAGACGGTTGTATTGTTAATGGTTGATTTAGATTATGTCTTATAAATACTAAAATTGAGTTGCTTTTACTTTTGAAAGGTTTGAAAATAGAAAAAACATAATGAAATATAAGTTTAATCTAACTAATTCTGCATAGAAAGTTAACTAATAGACATCGAGGCAATCATTTCCTAATAGCATAGCATAAAACAAGTATTAATATATCAAAGCTTTGCTACTTATGTTGTTGATTATGTTTTGAGTTGTACTCTTTATTTATATTTCATTTTGATTATTTTAGTAGCTTAACACATTTAGTAGGATTGTGAGTTATTTATGTTTCTCCTATTTCTTCCTTAGTGGATTTCAATTCCAAACATTTTACTTTCAGTAAATTTTGACTTGAATGATAAAATGATGATTGAACTATAAGATCTACTAAGTATTACATTATGTTTAAACCCTAATTCTAAAGCTACTAATGTAGTTATTACCTAGGTTTTTTTACCATGTATATATGCTATTTATTCTATAATTTTAGTTATAACACTTATGGTTGTATACTACATATTTATAGTTTTATTTTTTCTCATGTAAAAATAAAAAGAAGTTAGATTTCTCAATTAAGATACAATCATAAGTACATGATAAGAGTTAATAATTATTTGAAAAAAAACATTTAAAAATACTAACATAGATGGAAAGATTACATGCCCATGTAGAAGATTTAATAATATTATGTGGACAATAATCAAAGATGCATATATTCACTTGATATGTGATGGATTTATGAGAAGTTATGAAGAATGGGTTTTGAAAGAGGAGGTTTTATCATCCATTTCACCTCCTATAAAAGTTAATGATGGTTCTAACATTGAAGATAATATGCATGAAATTGTTATATGATACTATTGGAGTTCATGAAGGAACAATGGGTAAAGATGACGAAATGTATGTGAAAGTAGAAAATGAACCTAATGGAGAAGCCAAAACATTTTCTAAGTTGTTAAAAGATGTCAATCAAGAAATATATCCCATATACACAAACTTCTCAAAATTGTTCTTTATAGTATGATTGTTTCATTTGAAGTGCTCAAAAAAATAGAGTGACAAGTCACCATCCAAGTTGCTTTAGTTTTTGAATGAGTTATTATTTATTTGGGAGAAATTGCCTAAGTCATACTATGAGGCTAAGGAAATAATTGGTGACCTAGGATTAAATTATCAAAAATTTCATGCATGCCCTAATGATTGTAAGTTATACCGAAAAGAATATGAGCAAGACATGGAGTGTCATGTTGGTGGGTTGTTTAGATATGTAAGCACTCAAGACATAAGAATGACAAGCAAGGTAGTAGAACTCAAGTAAAAGTTCTATGATATTTTCCTTTAATCCTAATGTTATAAAGTCTTCAAAAACTGCTTCATTCATGAAGTGGTATAAGGATAATCATACAAAAGATGGATACATGAGGCACTTGCTGATTCTCCCGCTTGGTAAACATTTCATTATAGAAATAGTTAATTTTCAAGAGACCCAAGAAATTTTAGGCTTGGTTTAGTTTGTAATAGATTTAATCCCTATTAGATACAAAAGTGCCTTTCATAGTACATAGCCTCTAATTCTGATTCCTTATAACTTATCTCCTTAGATATGTATGAATCCATAATTTTTCATGTTATCATTACTCATACCTAGCCCTTTAACTCTAAGAAATAACATGTATGTTTACTAGTAACTTTTGGTTGAAGAGTTGAAAAAGTTATGGTATGTTGAAATAAACACTTATTATGCTTCCACAAAAGAAAATTTTAACATATGGTGACCGTTTTATGGATGATTAGAGATTTCCCACTTATGCAAACCTTTCAGGTTAAAGTACTAAAGGTGAGTTAGCTTGTCCTTTATATCATGAGTATACATCGTCAAGATGGTTAAAATATAGTAGCAAGTATTACTACATAGTCATCGACACTTTCTATATAAGAATAATGTTTTTTGTAGAAACAAAAGATTATTTAATGGCTAAAAAGAGTATAAAGGACCCCTTTGTGGATTAAATGGAGATATGATATTAAATGAGCTAAATGGTTGTGAATACATATTTAACAAGTTAGTTGACTATAATCTTAAGTTGCCATTCAATTGGACAAAACAAATTATATTTTTCCAGTTACCATGCTAGAAAGATAGCTTAATTAAACATAATTGGACATAATGCATATAGAGAAAATATATGTGATAATGTGATTAGAACTTCATTAAATCTTGAAGGGAAGTCCAAAGATTACATAAAAGCATGTCATGACTTGTAAGAGTTAGGAATTAAAACTGAGCTTCACCCTTAACAGGATGGATCTGAAAGAATATACTTACCCTATTATGTTTTTCAATGAATAAAGAAGAGAAATACTTATTTTGTAGTGTTTTGAAGGATATTAAAATACCTAATGATTATGCTATGAATATCTCTCAATGTGTTCAAATTAAACCCCATAAACTTTTAGGCCTCAAAGTCATGACAATTATATTTTGATGCAGTAATTGCTTCCATTGGCTTTGTATTTAGTCTTACTAAATTAAAGTTGGACTACTCTAATTGAACTATATAATTTCTTTAAAGACTTGTGTTCTAAATTCCTCTATTCTCGAGATCTCATTTAATTGGAGAGGAAGATTTCAAAAACACTTTGTTAGATAGAGAGAATTTTTCCTCTTAACTTTTTTCAATATCATAATATATCTTTTCATACATTTAGCTTAGGAGGCTATGATAGATAGGCATGTCTATTATCATTGGATGTATCTGATTAAGAGGTATTTATCTATATTAAAATCACATGTAAGTAATCAATGTTGCTCAGAGTGTACTATTGCTAAAGCTTATTTAATAGAAGAGTATACAACGTTTTGTTTAAGGTACTTAAATGACATACAAATTGAATTTAATCAGGCTTTAAGAAACTATGATGAAGACATAACTCCAACTATAGAACTATCTATATTTAAGTTGTTGAGTCATCCAATCATAAAGGAGAGCAACATAACATTGGATAGGGAGATATTGATAAAAGCACATCACTTTGTTCTATTCTATTGTAATGAAGTGGATCCTTCTATCAGGTATGATTTCTAAAGCCTAGTGAGTTGAATCTTCATTTTACTCACTTATTAATGCAATTCTATATGATACATGTAGAGAACACCATTACTCAATCCAAGAACAAAACCTATGTAAAAGGAAAAGAGATATTAAGTTAATTCAAGTCTAAAAATTTGCATCATGGTTTACATACCAAGTGAGTTAACTATTCAACAATGCTTTGCTTAACTTGCTAAAGCGCAAGGAGCAAATCAAACTACTGAGACATAAAGAGCATGTCAATCTTCGACTTGAAGTGACGATTCACATGCATAATCAAGAGACCTAACACCTTGATTAGGTTGCAAATTTAGCCTATGTAATGAAGTTAAATTAAGTGCTCATTTTATGTTGGTTTTGTAGTTTCTTTTTTCTCTATTTTTTTATGTCATAATTTAATTTGATAATAATAATTTTTTTTTTAATCCTCTACACCAGATGGTAAGGTATTAAAGGCGGGTGTGTAGGGCCCTGCATACATAAGAAAAATTTGGGTACCCCTAGAGAAATACATACAAATATCATTTAACTATTTTGGAGCCTAATAATAAAGAACATGCAAGTATTTTTGCTCATTATTTAGGAAGTTTAGCATGATACGAAGCCTATGCTACATTGGAATATTTATCTTGAAAAGCTATGCTAAAAATACTATAATAAAAAAAATGCTAAAGTTTATAAAAGTAAGTGATAAATATATATATATATCTCTAAATTGTTAACTTTTTGAATTGACATTTGACAGGGGATGCATAATACCTTAGATGTACTAAAGAATATATATGTATCTCTCTCTCTCTCTCTCTCTCTTTCTCTCTCCAAATTGTTAACTTTTTGAATCAACATTTGATAGGGGATGCATAATCCCTTATATAAACTAAAGTCTTCTCACATTTGAGATATGGCATACCTCTTTGCCATAGAAAATTCATCTTAAATTCTATAAATAAGATGTGGAGAGCTTGAAAGAATAGGGTGAAGAATGATTATTTTAATTTGAATATGCCACTTAAAGAATTAGACAAACCACTAAATGATGATCGAGTGCTTATGCCTAAATGGAAAAAGTTTATTTAATACTGGTTGAAAGAAGAAACCATTATATGTAGCAAATAAATTTTTAAATGTCGCATAATTAATTACCATTTTCCATAAATCTTCCTAGTACTTCTCTTGCTTTAAAATTAGGAAATGAGTAAGCGAAATAAGGAAAATCATGCAAAACAACCAATGGTCCATTGCACTAGTAAGAAACCCTTTGTAGTAATAAGGGAGAAAGAAAAAAAAACTAATAGTATATGGTGTATTCTATAAGATAATAATTGATGGTATAGACAAGAATATGAGGATGTTATCTTACAAGCTTGTGACACGCATTTATTTTTCCATTTTAACAAAGTTGTTTGCATTTTTTCACATTTTATATAGACATCTATTTGTGGCTTATGATATGGATAGAATGCAGCGTATGTACATATATTGCACTACATTGTTAGTTAGGTTCCTATTGTGCTAAGTTTACTTAAAATTCAACATCACCTTTTGGATTGAGATTGTTTTTCACCATGATCATGAAAATAATGACTAAAATCTATTTCTTTTTACTATTATCAATAAAGGTTGAAACAATCAATATTTTTGGTATGAAATTGCAAATGAATGCTAGTTTTGAAAGCTTAATTTTCCTCTTGTGTACTTGAGTTTTTCCATGGCATGTATAAGCCAACTAAATATTAATTTAGTGAAAATTGGACTTCCTTTTCATTAATTTTCTATAAACTCATTTCAATAAATCATTTATACTTTTGTTGGTATTGCTAGCCTCCTTATCAACCTTTATGGCTAAAGAGTTTGGGTGGCAAAATATTACATTTGAATAATGAATCATGTTATTTTAGACCCAAAAAAAAAATCCAGATAATTATAGAGAAATTTTAAAGATGAAAATTAAACATGTACGTTTTCTTACTTGACTCTTGACTCTACTATGCATGATGCAAGTGATTCCTTGTATCATCCTTTTAATCTTTATCAATCCTTATGTTCATAGAAATGCATAACATGTAAAGCATCACCTGTACCATATCAGTCTTGTGTTTTGTTTTAATTGTTCATATTATATGGTTGTGTTGTGTCGGTTGTCTAATTTTATTATGTATTTAATGTGTTTGTTGTTAGTGATGTCTTAAGGTGTTTATTTATTTATTTATTTTTTATGGCACATTCTATAATGTAAGTGAAGATAAGTTGTGTTGTGTTGGTAGGAGTGTCATAAAGGAGAATAGTAGTTCTGTGCATGTGTGTTAGTGCTTTATAGCAATTTCTCTCTATCTATCTTAGTGCTTGTAGTGGGAAGTTGTGGAAAGCAATAATAGTTATAGTTGCTCTAATCAACCAAAAACTCTACAGCTACTAATATGGAGCCACGTTGGTCTAGTATAGCTTACCGTACTGAGAACACCACCTTCCCTGTATTAGTGAATTGTAAGTTGGTCGCTTTTTTATTCTACCCAACACCTTTGGTGTCTTATGAAATATAATCCAACTAGTGCCATCTTGTCTACCTAAGAGCTAAGACATAGGGGTTTCCACCTAGGCACAGATATTGTGGTTACCCAATTCGATTCTTGTATATAGAATGTGCTCTTGTAACTCCATACTTGTCACTAGGTTCACTAGTCACTTACGATATTCAATCATTATAGGATTTGACCATATCTTTAACGTACCATTCCCTCATTTAATTCAATCTTTATTACTCGCAAACATGGTAGAAAGTAAGCTCAAGTGGGTAGGGGGAGGGGGCACCTATGAATGAGTAAGCTCTTAATTCTTATTAATGGTATAAGCCCCAATTATATGTGTATCTTAAATATGACATTAGCCAAAGAAATGAAGTATCTTATATACATCTCAATCATGTCATTGATTTGTTCATATGTATAGCTAAAATAATATCCATCTCTTATTTACCACAATTACAAGAACAAAAACTAGGGCATGTACTAATACTTGATCATATGTTTAGGATTTGCTATTCAAAACTCGTTGGCACTCTTACAAACAAGGCAATTAGTAAAGCAATTATAATTTCCTTAGTTGCTTAATACATTTTAATGAAGAAATGCTAATTTATTATTTGTTTGTCCTCTAATGTATGTATTATACAATAGGATGGTATGAAAAGTTGATTGATAATGGATCGAAAGAGAGTAATAGGATTGCTAAAGATGATGTCTATTCAAGAGTTATGGAAAAAAGATAAGTTCGGGCGCGTTCGGACTTTAGGTATCTCTCTTGCTAATGCTTGGGATGATATAACTAGTCATGCAACTAGTCATATGAGGAGCTTAAAGTATCAATCACAATTCGATAAAAATGTGCTAACAAATTTAGATTTTGACACCACTTATTGTGGAAAATAGACAACAAATGGGCACCTTAGTTGGCACTTCAAGAAGCCATTCAAATTGTACTCTTATACCAAGTCCAGATAATAATTTGTCAATGCTAAGTTCTTATGATAAACCCTAAAGACTAAGCTCTGAGCATAATCCTTGAATGTTAAATACTAATCTCACCCCCTAACTCCACATTCAAAGCATAGATTGGTGCAAGTAAGTGAAGGAGCGATCATTCACTATGTAATAGAATAATTTGATGAACACGTAAGCTAGTCTCACTTAATTACTTTTTGGATGATGTTTCATGTTTCCATTTACTCTATGTCAAAGTCGTGGAGTTCTAATATACATAAATTTCTTAACTACACTTTAGTATTAAATAGTAATATTTCATTTATTTGTTTTTATTGGCAGCAAGGATCCTTTATAGTCTTGAAATGCATAGCTTACTTTAGACAAAATGTTGCAAAGGGGATAGTTCACAATAAGGATCCAATAACACATGTTGGGGGAGAAAAGTTAGGCCCTAATTTGTGCAAAGTACATGTTCATGTTCCTATTAAGAGTGATGAACATTTGGGTAGATCTTATAGTGACAAAATGTCATTAGTGTACCGATTGCTTGGCTACTATATCCGGTATGTTTTATACTTAAGTAAAAAAAATTATGAATGACAAAATGAACTCCCTATTATCACTACTCCATATTTAGAGTTATCTCCCTCTCTCTTTCATTAAGATTTTTGATAAATCATTAATTTATAGTGAAGATTGGAAAAATCATAACTTTTTGTCCTAAATGAACCTAGATTATTTCCTTTACTTAGACTCCCTTGTTTGATTCCAAGTTTTACTTCGTAAATGAAGTTGGAATTTTTAGACATGTTTGGGAATTCAGCTTATAACATAAAGTTTAGAAATAAAAGCTAGGTGATAGATGAATTATTTCCATGATGTAAGTTATAAAACACTATTTTGTTGTATTAGTAGTTTAATTGCTTTATCATATTGGTTATATCCATTGCTTGTAAAATTGGGTATATACATAAACTCATTTTTCTTTTTAATGATATTGATAGAATGGTTCTTCATTGTTGACTTAATGCATTTAGTGATGTGCATTTTTTTTTTCAATTAAAATATATTTAGCTATGAGTAATTATCATCATTTATTTTTAAACTTTTGATAAAGAGGTTTTATTTTTTATTTATTAGACATTACTTTGGTGGATGGAATTATCCATAAAAACTTTGTGGCTTAAACTTTTAACCAGGCAATTATGTTTTTGCAAATTAAATATGTTCATTTATTAAAGTTATTTGAAATATTTGTTCATTTATTTTGTTGATACAATATATGTGTTATTAAAGTATACAATGATGGCTTTGAATATGATATATAATTATTTTTATGTAGATAGAAATTGTTGAAGATGAGGATTCTTTAATGAAGATGTGGACTTTTTTAGTTAAAGATATGTGCATTACAAGAAGGATAGGCAATTGGAATCATTATAAAATGAATCAATCAATAGTAGTTTTTTTTTTTAATGGATTTTTGGGATATTAAACTTGTGGGTATTGGTTTATTATACACACTCTATTTTGTTAATTGAGAATTTCATATTAGTTGGGATACATACTCCCATATTATATTTTGTTGATCACAATTTTGTGATATGATTTCAAAATTTATCTTTATGATATTGAATATTTTTGTTAATTAGTTATGCTCAGGTTATCTCGTAATCTATGAATTATAGCACTTCATATAAACACAAAATCATGATATGTAAGTATATAAAGCATTTATTAGCTATAAAACCATCTGAATAATTTACTGTTGTTTTACTTGTTAAAATCTCCCTTCTAATTTATCAAGGCAGCTATTGTGCCCTTATAATATGTTATGTAGAAGGGACAAGAATTGTCTCATAAGTTTGCTCCTTGTTATGCAAAGTTTTTACAATAGCTATTGATGCCTTTATAAAATACTACTTAGCTTAATGATTTTTTAATATTAGTTTTCATAAGTTTTTAAGACAGCTATTAGTATCCTAAAAGGTATATATTTTTTATGACTAACCTTTTTAGGATGGCTTTTGCTATCTTTACCTGCACTTCTTGTGGCAAGAGCTATTAGAGAGGCTGCCTATGTCTTAAAATCACATATCTTATTAATCATTGATGGACATTTTAGGTCAACTTTTGCTGTCCTCATATTGAGACACCAAAAGTCCTCCTAAAGAGTTTTTGCAACAGCCATCTATGAGGTACATTTGATTCTCACTGCAAGATCTTGGCTACCCTATTAGTTTGCATATTAAGACGGTTTTAGCCACCTTAAAAGTGTAAATTTGGTGTAGTAATTATTACAATTCAAGTTATAAAGATACATGAATTTACTTTAGTAAATGATGAGAGTACATGCATTTTAATGACTTCATTCTATCCCTACATTATTTGTTCATGTAATAGTAGTTACAACATCTTATTTATTTGGAGTGGATTTGTATTTTGTTGTAAAGGGAAAATAATGTAATAGTTTCACTTTAATGAAGTAAACTTAACTAATCAATTGTATGTGTTAAATATGTTACATAATATGCTTTTATTTATGCAACAAAATGTGTAGAACTTATATGTACAGGAGTAAGAGGAATATCCTTGATCTATAAAAGAATCTATTGATCTGATGATGGTTCGTAGAATTGTGTGACAATAAAATTTGTAAATCGACTAGTTCAACAAATGTCATATTGCACTGGGGGAATGGCAAGCCAATCCCAGTTCCCCCATTTTAGGACCTGTTAACCTACTAGTATAGCTAAGGAAGGAAAAAAAAAAAAAAAGAAAAAGAAAAACACCCTACTAGTCCAGTTAAGTTAAGTTGACTCGGGACCCCATGCTTAGCTTTATATGGGTATAATACAAACTTAATGGACTAACTAGTGTTGCTGTTTAAGTAAACTAGGAAGTAGGGTCTAATTCAAGGTATGATTATGATGTGAAGGCCAAAATTTTGGCCATTTGAGATGGTTATCGGTTAGGATGCTTTAAATTTCCTATGCAATGGTGCAATGCAGTAAATAGTCTAATTGCTAACTTCTTTTGGGGTTAAAGGAGGAATGAGGGACATGTACATTGGATGAGTTAGCGTATCCTTATTAAGCCTATGGAGTTGGGAGGACTGAGATTGAAAGACTTGTACTCTTTTAATCTTGCTCTTTTGACTAAATTAGCATGGAAGGTATTAGATAGCTCAAAAGATCTTTGGGTTAAGGTCTTAAAAAGGTATATATTATCTTAATGGGGAGTTTAAGGATACAAAGAAAGGAAGAAGAACCTCTTGAGGTTGCATAAGTATTATTGAAGGTAGAAACACCTTATTTAAAGAGGGAGTATATAAGGTTAATGATGGTAAGTTAGTAAGGGTGTGGTCAGGTTCGTAGGTTCTTAATTGTGAAAATGATAAACTTTAGGGAAAAGAGGGGGCTCAAGATTAGAACTTGAGAGTTCTAAGCTTGATTAACAGTGAGTCAAAAGCATGGGATTTGAATTGACTTTAAGGAGGAATCACATAATCTGAAAAGAAAGTGATCAAAGCAATCTACTTACCTTATAGAGAGGTTAAAGATGAATTGATGTAGCCATAAACAAAAGATAGGGAGTGTTTAGCAAAATTTGCCTACTTTCATCTAATTGAGAAGGCTTTAAGGGGGAGTTATTGGAGCATCATCTTCATATATTATTATTGCAAAAGACTGGAAATTCTTATGGAATTTGGATGTTCAACCCAAAATGAAGCATTTTATTTGGAAAGTTTTTCATGATATTGTACTTATAGTAAACAAGCTTCACTAACTCAGAGTTACCAAAATGAGACAATGGAACATGTGCTATTAATTTGTTGATTGGTTAAAGTTATATGGTTTGGTGCTTTGGCAAGCATGAGACGAAAGATCTAATCTAACCAACATACTAAGTGCAGTTGATATGCAACTACGACTAGGTGATCATATCATGGCTTTGTTGGGAGAGAAATAGAACCTTTGCTACACTATTCAAAGGCTCACTACATTTGCATCTTAGGACTTGAGTTGCTTTTAGAAGTGGTTTTTGCATAGAGTAGATAAAGATGTCAACTTGGGGGACATAAGATTAGAGAAGGGGTATTGAATAACATGGCTTTGTTAGGAAATTTGGAAGGAGCAATGTTTAGTGGTGTTTAGGGAGAAAAAGCTTAACTTAGGAGGTGTAATTTGAAGGATGAACAGGGTTACAAAGGAGTGGAAGAGGTTGCGAGTGAGAGATGATAAGAGAAATATATGTAGAAGAGTGAATATGCCAAATATGTAGAGTTTAGTAAGAGAAGGGATGCTAGAGATAAATATTGATAGGTCTTTCTCCATGGTAGGAACAAAAGGAACAGTAGTAGGAGTGGTGTGCAACTCCAGTGGAAGGGTGGTGTAGGGCTTTTTAGATCTAGTAAAGAGAGTTAGTGCAAAACATGTTGAATGTGTTGTTAGTGAATCTTGGGAGTTAGAAATATCTTGCAAAGATAAGAAAAATGCTTGGTACTGAAGCCAGTTTGGTGCAGCCACTCTGATGCTTAAGTCAGTAAGCAAGAACGAGAAAAGTAAAGTTAAGAGGTTAAGTGTTATCCAATCCCTCTTATAGAGTTTCTTTCCCGTATTTATAGAAGATTGTCATATCTGAAGGAGCAGTTATCGGAATAACTGTTGAGATACGTAGAAGCTTGTTAATTAGACACCTTCCTTGAAATGTGGGGAGAGGAAGCAGTTATGTAATATAACTATGCTTATAATAACTGTTCGTGCCATGAACTTGAATTAAAATTAAGAACGGATGTGTTACTCAGCAAAATGCTGAGAGTTAATTACTCGGTGAGGTGCTGAGAATATAAATTTCCTAGCCTGTCGGCAGTCGAATGGATGAGTAAAATAGGTGGACGAAAACTGACTATCAACATTTTGCCCCTTAACTCCCGTATTCAAGAATTCGACAAAGGGAGTAATACATAATGTGCTAGAGGCCGAGTAAGGAGTAGTTCTTTAGATGCTGAGTGAGATGCGAAGCAAGACGGTTCGCATCCTAATCAAAAAGTTACAACTTTCAAATTCCCACCCATTCAAGAAACCAAAAAGTAGGAAGCATGACACTTGTCGCCTTAGTTATCATTATGCTGTAGGCCTAATAACTATTGGGGAGTTGTCAACTGTAGGATTTCTATCTCGAAACACACGTCAGCAATCCAAACCACTATCAAATCAGTGCATCATTACAGTAAAAATAATTTGTAGTTACGAGGATAAGCTGTTCGTATTTAAAGGATTGTTCAAGCTTAGAATTCATTTCTCTAATTGTATCTCTAAATTTTTGCTTGCTTTCTCGTCTTCACTCTTACATTCTTCAACTTTTGTGATGTCATTTCTCATAACCATTCGGGTATGGTTCACAATGTAGTCCGTTAACTTGTCCTCTTTGATTCCGAAGCAACAAAAACTAAGGCCACTTCTCCTCCTAAATTAAGGAGTGAGGCGGTATGTTCTTCTAGTAGCTTGGCCAACAGTATTGAGGAAAGATGAGATAAACTCACCCAGATAAACGCTCTTGCTATGGATAATTATCTTGATGACAAAGAAGGGAGATCCTCGGTGAGATACTGTATAACAACATAGCTTACTTCCATGACTCTCTAGATAGAATTGCCAGTTCTACAGAGAGAGTTTTTGTCACGAAATACAACCAATATTAACAAGATCTTCCAGCAATGTAAAATTTGAGGAGGCCGAGAGAGGAGGAGAGGGTATGTTTCCTAAGGGAGCATGAATTCTACATATACTTGAAGTATTTGGATTTTAGGTTGTGCTTCCCTTTCTCAACATTTGTGAAGGGCTTCTTCAACTATTTTAAAGTCGCACCAAGTATGCTCTTACCAAATACATTCCGGCTTCTAGGGACTTTTGAAATAGTTCGTGAAGAAGTCGAAGTCAGGGCTATGCCTCAACTGTGTCGGTATTTCTTTACGATTAGGAGATAGCCTAACGGGTGGTACTTTGCTGCTATAAGGCATGAGCATAAGTTCATGGATGGGTTAAAGTCCAAGATCCATAAGTGATATGAAAAATTCGTATCGATAGTGTCCAACAGGGAGTTGGACTTCTGGACTTAATAGACTGAGCCGATCTACACAAAAGATATAAAACTAATACTAAATGACACCATAGTGACGAAGAATATTCAAGAAAGGAGGAATAACAAAATATTCTTTTGAGATGTTGAGAGAATTATACGGCGTTATGAAAGCGAAGAGTCAATCTTTTTTGAAAAAAGAAAGTACACTAATGAGTTACCATCGTGCTAGGTATAGCTACAAGAGGAAAGCCTTTCTCATGACTTAAGGGGAGAATTGTCACATTTGAGCTTTGCTTGGTACGGAGAATGTAAGTTTATTCTTTTCCCCTACGTTAATATTAATGTGTTTGCTCATATTACAGATATGGATACTGGTGACGTCAATCCTGCCAAGCTATTGGCCCAGGCTAAAGCTAAGAAATCAAAAGCCGATAAGAGGGTTGTCACTACAACAATTACTAGTTGGCCTGCTGTTGAGAAGAAAATGGCAAAGGAGGATCATATAAAGCAGGCAATAGCATAAAAGAAAACCTCCCAGCTAATCGACAAGCGAAAGGAGGGTGAGAAAATAATGTCAGTTGAGGTCTCTCATTCTGGAGAGCCTTCGGTAAAAAATATTCAACCTTTTACCAAACCGAGAAAGGGTGGTCAAGAGACACAACCCTGCAATGAGGCCAAAGATGCTACTGCTACCAAAGGGTCGTCATTAATGGTTGTAGCAACATTGAATGCTGATAAGAGACTAGAGAAGGAACTCGTCAGCTAAACTCCTACCAAAAGGTCTAAGGGTTTGGATGAAAGGACGAAGGAGGCAATGCAATCTAACGCTCTCGACATCAGTTGTGTTGAATTCATCCCCAACAAAGAGGTTAGCAAGTACTTTGTCCCATATTGAAGCCACAACGTTTTAGATATAGACTCGAACCTGGGCGATAAGATAAAATCTTTGGCCTTAATAGAAGGAATTATTCTTCCGAAGGATAAAAAGACTACTAAGAAGGATGTCAATAAAGTTGGCGATGACAATAAGGTCCATATCGTGTCCAAGTTGTACAATGTGAGTATCCATAACTATCTTTTAGCTATTGAATTTACTCAATTACTAATATTCGATTTCCTTTTAAGATGAGCATCTACATTCTAACAGCTTTGGATGAGGCCATTAAAGAAACTAAGATGGTAAGATCCATACTAGCCTATGTATTCTGTGGAGTCACTCCCAATACTCATTGTACTAAGTGAAATTGTTGCAGAAAATCGAAGATGCATGTAATGCTTCTAAAACCTAGATTGCTATTGCCAAGAATGCAAGGATAAGGGCTGAAATGAAGGCAAGAAAGCTCCAAGAAGATCTCGTTGCCAAAAAGTTGGTACATACCCTTACTATCAATGAAGTCTTGAGCTTGAAGGCTAAAATGGAAGAGCAATACAATGAGTCTAAAGGCCTAAAGGAGGAGTTACAGAAGAAGAAAGAAGAGTACTAGAGGCTGGGCCAAACTCTTTGTACGATGAGTGACGAGGAAGATAAGCTCAGAATGCAAATCAAAGAGTTAGAGACCAACAACATGAACTTGCAAAGTTGTGTTGCCGAACTGGAGGAGACTGTGAAAAGAGGACCCTCAGTTGAAGAGGCACTTGATATAGTCACTCCTACTCGGCAGTATGAGAGACTTTTATGGAAGAAGTTGTTGGAGGTGATCTATGCTGCTAGAGAGGAGATCTCGAAGCTTCATCCTGATTATGATCTCTCCTGCATTGACTTTGCTGATGTTAACGACAAAGTTAGCAGTGTTGATGAGGATGATGATGATGAGGCAGGTGCCGAGATTATTAATGAGGGTAATGACGAAGCTCATGCAGAGGATCCAGGGGAAGACAATGAACGTTTACCAAAAGAAATCCCCTATATGCAGAAAGAGAAATCTACTAGCTCTGAGACCTAAAGCGCCGAGAAAGAAATTCACTTAGAGAAAGCCCTAGTCTCTGATCCAAAAATTACTTCTGCTAACTCTAAGGATAGGTCTTAGGATTTTCTTTGCATTCTTTGTTCATTGCTTTCTCTACTAGGTCGAGTGTTTGTAACAATACTTTATTGAATGAAAGGTATCTTTCATATTAATTGCTTCAAGTACATTTTATTTTACGCACCACGCTTTTTCGACATGTATGATGTATGAATTTTATTTCACACATTCTTATTCATTAGCATGTTTTATATCACATGCTAAGTATTTCTTGGCATGTTTCATTTCACTTACCTAATCGTTTCTCGGTATATTTTATTTTACACACTCAAGTATTTCTTGGTATGTTTTAATTTCACACACTTAATTCGTGCTTCTTTATAGACCTCGTCCATTACCTGTTTAAGGTATGGATTAGCTGCATTACTCGGCTGTAAGATTGATTTATGCAGTTCGTTAATTGCGATAAGCTAGAACTTAGGTTGGTTCATTTGTCGTGTAGTCTAGAACTCATTAACTCAACAATTACAAGAAGAACAAAAAAAAAAAACATTATAAGACTTCAAACACAATTCTAAAAAGAAAAGTACTGTGTCTTATAAGCAAGTAGATTTTTGCCTTACAAATAAGTGGAGATGAACATCATCCAACCAATCAATTGAAATATAATTTCAAATTATTGGCATTCCATGCTCGAGGGATAATAGATCCATCCAACATTTATAGTTGATAGGCCCTCTCGTCAACGACTTCCTAGTAACTGATAGGATCCTCCCAATTCGCGTTGAGCTTCCCTTAACTCACTTGTACACTAGTAGCTTCCATCTTTCAGCAAACCAGATCTCCAAGTTGAAAAACCTTGTGCTTCACTTTTCGATTGTAATACCTTGCTGCTCTATATTGGTATGTTGCAACCTTAGCTCTTGCAATATCTCTGATTTCATCAATGGTGTCTAAATTCACCATTAATCCAACTTGATTAACCATAACGTCGAAGTTTTGCATTCGCAAATTAGGCAAATCCAACTTAATCGGCAATACAACTTCCGTATCGTATGCTAACTTGAAGGGCATCTCCCTAATCGCAGTTTTGTGGGTGGTTTGGTACCTTCATAAGAAATTTGGCGGTTCACTAGCCCATTTCCCTCTAACTTGATCTACTTTCCTTCTTAGGTCATGCAAAATGATCTTGTTTACAACTTCAACATGTCTATTCATCTAAGGGTATGCTATAAACTTATAGTTGAGGCAAATGCCGTACTTCTCACAAAATTCTTAGAACATATTGTTGTCAAACTGTAGGCTGTTATATGTGATTATCATGTAAGGAACTCCGAATCTTGATATGATGGAATTGAAAACGAATGCTTCCACTTTTTACTCAATGATCTTCACCACTACATCGGCCTCTACCCATTTGGTAAAGTAATCCATGGCAATAATAATGAATTGTTGTTGGGTGGTAGACTTTGGAAAGGGTCCGAGAATATCTAACCCTCACCAAGCGAAAGGCTAAGGGCTGGTTAGGCTACATAACTCAGTTGCAAGCGCATGACTTGGTGACTTGTGCTTTTGGCACTAAGGACGGTGTCGAACAATTTCCTTTGCATCTTCTCTCATAGTTGGCCAATAATAGCTAAGTCACAATACTCGAACATACAATGTCTGCACTTTTACATAATTACTGCATATACCACCATGCAATTTAGATAACACCCTTTGGGCATCTTTCAGAGTAAGGCATCGAAGATAGGGTTGTGATATGTCATGTTTATACAGTCGAGCATCAATCAGCATGTAGTTCGCGGCTTGGTAAGCCAATCTTCGCTCTCCTTTCTTGTCATCAGGGAGAGTATCATTTCTCAAATAATCTACTAGGGGATCCATCCAAGATTTTTCTCTCTAGTAAGGAGTTGACTCATAGCTCTATAAAAGAGTGGATAAACTTTTTTGTGAGGGAAATTCGACAAAAAGTTTGTCACTCAAATCAGGGAATGCCATACTGGCTAATTTTGATAACTTATCGATCGCAATGTTCTTACTTCTCGAAATCTTAGGGATGGAAAAAGATTAAAATTATTCTATGAGTATTCGTACCACCAATAGGTACTTACTCATCTCTTCTTCCCTTACCACATAACTTCCTGTGACTTGATTCACCACCAATTGTAAATCAGAGAGTGCTTCAAGTTTTTGGGTATCGATCTCTTTTGTTAGTTTCAATCTGACAATCAAAGCTTCATACTTTGCTTCATTGTTGCTGTTTGGGAATTCAAATTTTAAAGCGTAATGAAGTTTGACATTGTGAAGGCCTTAAAGAATAAGGTCTACACCACTTCCTTCTCTCATCGAAGAAACATCTACATAAAGGAACTAGATAGGTTCTTCAGCAAACTTCACACTATCTTTTTCACTAGTGAATTTGGCTACAAAATCTACTAACACTTAAGCCTTTAATACTGTTTTGGGTTTATATTATACATCATGGGCATTTAGCTCTAGGGTGTATTTCATCATCCTTCTAAAGGAGTCAGGCCATTGCAATGTTTGTCGCAATGGCTGATCAATGAGCACAATGATTTTGTGAGCCTTAAAATACAACTTCAACTTCCTTGCCGAGAGAACCACTACTAAAACAAATTTTTTAATTTTCGTATATCCAAGCTCTAGCCCTTGTAAAACATGACTCATGTAATAAACAAGTTGATGCTCTTTGCCGTCAATTTGGACCAATATAGAAGAAAGAGCTTGGTAACTAATCGATAGATCTAAATATAAATTTTCTCCTAAGATGGGTGTTGAGAGTAATGGTGGTGATGCAATGAATTCTTTGAGATTGTTGAAAGCTCTCTCGCAACCATCAAACCATTTGAATTCTTTTAGATTCTTTAAGATTTTAAAGAATTCCACCCACCTATCTATACTTCTTGACACAAACCTATTGAGGGAGGCTATTTACCTGGTAAGTTCTTGCACCTCCTTAATCGTACGAGGGGATTTCATGTTCCTTATCACCTTAATCTTTCTCGGGTTGGCCTTAATGTCACGTTAAGTAACTATGTATCCTAAAAATTTTCCTGATGTTATGCCAAAGATGCATTTCTGTAGGTTGAGTTTCATATTGTGTCTCCTTAATGTAGCAAATGTCTCCTTAAGGTTGGTAAGATATCGGTCCTCCTTCACACTCTTCACAGTCATGTTGTTGACATATACTTCGACATTTCTATGAATTTAGGATTTGAACATCTTGGTAACAAAGTCTTTGATAGGTTGCACTAGTGTTTTTCAACCCAAAAGGCATCACCGTGTAATAATATGTTTCAAAATTGGCAACAATAGACATATGGGCTTCATCCTCCTTGTATATCTTAATTTGGTTGTAACCAATAAAAATATCCATAAAAGAAAGTAACGCGTGTCCAGCCGTTGCATCTACCATCTAATCAATTTTCAGTAATGGGAAACAATTCTTGGGATAGGCCTTATTGAGATCCGTGAAGTCTATGCACATTCACTACTTATCATTAGACTTCTTGATTAGCACATAATTGGCTAGTCAAGTTGGATAAAGCTCTTCTTAGATCAATCCTGCCTTTAATAACTTCTGGACTTCTTCCCCTATTACTACTTGTCTCTCTAGTGTAAAATGCCTTTTCTTTTGTTGGACTACCTTCACATTCGGATCAATCTGGAGCTTATGTATCATAACTTCTCTCGGGATACCCGACATGTCCAAAGGCAGCTATGCAAACACGTCATTGTTAGCTTGCAATAAGTTAATTAAACTTTGCTAAATATCTGCTGAAAAGGGTTTCCCTATCCTGGTTGTTTTCCCAAGGTTATCTCCTAAAGAAATTTCCTCAGTATCACTCTTAGCATTCTCTATGCTGACCAACTTGCCTTCTAAACATGTTTCTGCCTGAAATTCCTCCTCTCATCTTAGAGCCCTCATATATAAGGACCTTCCCAATTGCTGATCCCCTTTACATATGCCAACTCTCGTAGGAGTAGATAACTTAGTGTTAAGATGTGCAGTTGAAAGGATAATGCCAAATAGATATTGATACGGTCATCCCATGATCATGTTATATGAGGACCAACATTTGACAATGAGGAAGTCCACTTTATCCTTTGTGACATGCTTATTATTGCCAATCTGTATTGGTAAAAAAATTACTCCGACTACTTGGGCTGGTTGGTTGTTGAAGGCATATAAATCATACTTATAAGATCTTAGCTATGCTTTGATCTTAGGTCTCATCTGGTCGAACGCATGTTGAAAAATGATATTGGCCGGACTTCATGTGTTAAGAAGAATTTTCTTGACCTCGAAGTTGGCGACTTTTGCACTAATAACAAGTACGTCATCATGCAGCTTCTAGATGCCCTAAAAGATTTCCTCCAGGAAAGAAACAGTGTTGTTGATCTTAACTTTCTTGCATTGGATGTTGCAGACGTAATTTTTAGCATTAGTTAGGCTCGAAGAGCTTGATTAGCCAATAGTAGGTCCGTCAACAATGGTGTTGATTGCTTCATTGGGTGCTCTATTGGAATTTGCATCCCTTGCATCTTTCTTGGCCATAGTTAGCCGAGTGTTATTCTCCTGTTCCTCATTTCTCTTCTAGGACAATCTCTCAATATTTTCGACATCATATGCTAGAAACTTTCGCAAATGCCCACGTTGGATTGCATCGTCAATTGCATTTTTTAGTTGGATGCACTCATTTGCGTTATGACCTTTGTCGCAGTGGAAGTCACATTACCTATTAGAATTTCTTCTTGAGGGATTTCCTCTCGTTCTTTCAAGCCATTACAAAACGCTTCTCTACCTACATACCTATGTTTATATGTCTAAAATTGAACGATTGATGAGTGTGTGGGATGAAAATGTTGAAATCCTTGGTCTCCTTCTCTTGGCATTCGAACTTTGATCATCATTTGTGCCGAGTTAGTCCTTTGCACTTTTTCTCTTGTCGTTTTTTCTGTCTCTTGTCTTCTGATCAGCTTCTCATCGAGCTTTTATGTTATCTTCCTGACGGATGTATGAGGTGGCTTTAGCCTTAAACTCAGTGAAAGTTTTTGGCTTGTTCTTTGCAAGAGACTTGAAAAGGTCTCTATGGGGCTTAACTCCATCGATTATGGCATTGAGGGCTATACTCATATCTAATTCTAGGATTTGAACCATCTTGGCCATAAACTTGGCTAAGTAGTCTCTATTGACTCATCTGATTCATATCTAATTCTAGGATTTGAACTATCTTGGCCATAAACTTGGCTAAGTAGTCTCTATTGACTCATCTGATTTTTGTTTGATTGTGTTAAGGATTGACGAATCCTTAATAGGAAGTTTGCTTGCAAAGAAGTATTGAAAAAACAGTTCTGCTAATTCATCGAACCAAGAAATGGTGTTTGGTTTTATGTGTTTGAACCATGTGTTGGCTACATTCCTCAAAGTTAAGGGAAAAGCTTAACAGGTCACTGCATCACTCAAACCATGCAACTTGGCCAATGTACAGTAGTACTCTAAGTAGTCTTCGGGGTCCTTTATTTCGTCATAAGTTTCAAACTGTGGTAGCTTAATGTACCAAGGTATTACTTCCTCTAGAATCTCTGGAACAAAGGGACTCTTCTTGATTTGGAATTGCTTGCTTGTTGTAACAACAGTGCTAACATGTGAAGGTTTCGCATGGTGAACCTACTGTGGTTGCTTACCTTTGTCATTCTTTTTTAAAGCAGGAGCCGAGGGTCTTATCATGACCTCGGCTTGCTTTTTCAATAACTTCGGTGAATAAATTGAATCATCACTATTATTGGTATCGTGATCGCCATGCTCTTGGTTTTGATTTGGATAAATACTATTATAAAGGAGGTTAAGTATTTGTTCATGTTTTTTGTTTAACTCCGAGTTTTCCTTGGCCAAATCAAGGCAAATTTGCTCAAGTCTAATCAGTTGTTGCTCATTAGTATGCCGACTCCCTTCTTGAAGGTGTTGGGAGGAAGTGCCAGCACCTGCACTTTTAGTCATTCTAGTCTTAGCCATGTAGGAATGTTTAGAAAAAAACAAACAGCAATAAATGTTGTTGGTGAATTTTGAGAGTTGAAAATATCCTAAAAAGATAAGAAAAATACTTGTCACCGGGGCTAGTCTAGTGCGGCCACTCTAATGCCTAAATCAGTAAGCAGAAATGAGAAAAGTAAAGTCAAGAGGTTAAGAGTTATCCAATCCCTTTTATAAAGTTTCTTTCCCGTATTTATAGGAGATTGCCATGTCTGATGGAGTAGTTATTTGAATAACTATCGAGACACGTAGAAGCTTGTTGATTAAACACCTTCCTTGAAATGTAGGGAGGTAAGCAATTATATAATATAATTATACTTGTAATAACTATTCGCGCCATGAAGTTGAATTCAAATCAGGAACAAATGTGTTACTTGACAGAATATTGAGAGTTAATTACTTGGCGAGGTGCCGAGAATATAGATTTTCTGGCCTATCGATAGTTGAATGGACAAGTAAAATAAGTGGACGAAAACTTACTATCAACATAATGTATGGCTTTGCAAAGGGCATCGAGGCTTGTGGAAAGAAGGGATTGGGCTAGGGTTACTATTGAATCAAATGGAGACAATGTAGTGCATGTTGTAGTTAGGAGGGCTTAGACGGTGGGCTAGGCTTATGGGGAAATAATGCAAGACATCGGGGAATCATTTTGGAGGTTAAGTCCATTTCAAGATTGGGTCACAAATTGGATAGCAAACTTCGATTGAAGGTAGATGTGTCCTATAGATTGGTTACTTAACACCCCATCTTAACACCCCATCCGTCTTAGAGAAGCTTCTTATTTTAGATACTACGGTAGCATTGTCGGACTTGTCAGTAGAAAGATGTAATTTGCGTGACTTGTCTCACGTAATGGAAATTATTTCTTTTTCTGCTCAAGAAAAAAAGAAAAAAAAAAAGAATTGCTTATCGGTAGTTTTCTCACACTACAAAATCAAATAGAATTTGTCACTTGTTGAGATGCCCATTGCGTAATGTGGTGCAAGGTATGATGCTGTGGAGTAGCCATCGGGATGAAGTAGCTTATATTGTTATTTACAAGGTATGATTACGTAAAAGTTGATAAAAAAACGTGTACCGGAACCAATTTTTAATAATATTTAGATTTTTCAAAGTTATTGTTTTCTTAATCTTAAGGTTATGAATCAATTGTTGTTATTATCTAATTTAAAAAAAAATGATAACAAAATGATATTATAGGACATTTTAAAAATCTAAATAATAATAACTACGGATTTATAACTTTAAAAATTTTAGGAAAGAAGTAACTTAGTGAGGATCTATTTCCATTTTTAATGTGCTTTTATTGCATCAATTTATTTACGTTGATGTATGTATTATGAGTATTGACTGTATTTATTGTTGGTTGGCTTAGGATATTGTCCTGCTATATTTTTATCATCGAAGATCATTATGTTACCTAGGTAACAGCTAATTGGGAGAATTTCACAATTTAAGAGGGTTGCGAATGCTATAAAACTTTGCCTAATCTTTTTGGTGGGCAGGGATACTTAGCCGATTGTCAATTCTACCAATACGTGATATGAGTATTGATAAATAGAGTGTAAATATTAATAATAATGTTTAGTATTTTAAAAAACTTCATTAATATTTTTACGTATTAAAATCTTATGAATATTTATGCTACTAATGAAGCTTCGAATATCACACTATGTTTCAGCAATTACACGTAGCTAGAACTTGTGCTGCCGAACTCCCGATTTTTATCATGAAATGCGGTAGAACTTTACGTCTGGCATGGATTCAACAGTTTCTTAAATGTAATTATCGCTTGGAACAATTCTTGTCAGTCGATCATATTGTCGGAAAACTTTCAAACAGAATATGGTTGCTGTTAAAATTATATGTTCCTTTTTTTATCATTCACACATTAACATGAATCAATGCCTTTTTCTTAATCAAAGTGATGTAGAGTAACGCATAAATTATAACAAAGCAATCAAGGAAAGAATTATAACAAACCAGATATAATCGATACTAACGTAGTGTAACGCATAAATTTATTGTATTAGTCCTATATTCAATTTTCATAGGACCACAGTTATCGCTCCAACATTTTATAACAGCATGAACCATCGCTGCATCCAAACTTATAATAGTCCTCCCCTATATTTGAAGAAGTTACGGGTTTTTCCCCCAATTTGTTGGCTTTTTTTTTTTTTTTTTTTTTTTGCTTTAACTACATAATATATGTCCATGATATTATATCCATTTAATTGTACATCATATCATCAATGTATCCTCCGCTAGGTTATACTACAATAAATATATTGCTCCTTCTTCTTTCATATAAGTTGCAAATGCTCCCCGCTTCCCTCATATTACATTTATATGCAATTAGTCCCCTTGAGCTAGGAATTAGATTCTTAAATCTTAAAAAAAAAAAAAAAATTGTTTGTCGATACTCTATATACCATTTTGACTAAGTAATTTAATATATTATTTTAGTTATTTTGTGTGATGGTAAAATAATTAAATAGGATGTAAAAGCACATGTTTTAAAGGTTTAAAGAATTTAAGGGCTTGATTTTAAACTGTGAGGGATTTAAATGTACATCGAGCAAACATGAGAGCACATATTGTAATTTATCCTTTCTTTTTTTTTTTTTTTTTTGACAACTTTATAATTGATGGGTTCATGGATCATAGACAATTGTAAAGGCCATCCATATCCTCTCTATTTATGTGGTTTGCACGTTCCAACTACGTTAACAACCACTTGCCCACCCCCACTAAAACTATAACAATCTGCATCTAATCATTAACTTTAATATTATTTTAGTTGATCATATTTGACCTTATCAAGGCGTGTTTATGTGTCAATTAATAATATAATGTGACCCCTCTGGTAGTAGTACGTATATCAGATAGCCTAGGTTTCAAAATCCAGGTCAATGAAGAAATTTCCAGGAAATTAATAACCCAAATGGTCTTTTGGCCACATTGATTGGAATCATTATGGTATGAAAAGGAAAGTTTGAGGGAGACGTATTAGACAATTCAAATGATTGCATTATATTTATTGCTCACGACGAAAAAGAATTTCGTTCTAGCTGAAAGCAAATCTAGATGGCCACATTGACATGAACTTCTGCCATTTGGATATCTTGGGACGTATCCAAAGAATATATATATTATTTAAGCTTTAAAAGCTTCATTAAATACCAGTTGGTGTTTCTAGGAAATTTAATCTTATTAAAAATATCAAACGACTAATATGTCTCCGTCTTTTGTGAATAACGGCCATGTTCTCATTATAGAGATGGAAAATAAGTTGATAAGAACATAAAGTGCTAGGCAAAAAGTCAAGAGGGCTTTTGGTAATTTCATTTGCTTTTAGGTTTCGGTATATCCATTTTTCCCTTAATTTTCTCTTCCACGTACGTCTTTTGTTTGGCCAGCCTCGCACATATGTTCTTCGTACTCCTATTATTCTTCAATCTACAAAGAAAATGCTCATTATATTTTCCTCAAAGTGGAAATAGTGAGTGGGTAACTCTATCAAATATTATATATCCATCCGTGTCTTACTTTATTGAACAGATTTCGCATGAGTATTAAATATCACAAGGTAGATTTTAGGTACTAATTTACCAAAACATGCTCTTATAAAATACGATATGAATACAATCTCTTCATATTCTACCTATACCCTAGAACTTATACTTTAGGTATATAGTATATAAGTTTTAAAGTGTCTAGGATGTACCCTATAAATAAACTAAATAATATAATATATTTCTTTTCGATAGGAAATAATATAATATATATTAATGAATGAAAAGAAACCTTATATGTCTTCAATCAAGAAAAGAATAAAAACAATCTTGTTTATGCTAAAAGGAAGCAACCAAAGTCTAATACAAATACTAAAACTAAAGCTCTTTTATGAGATATTTTAACTTCTACAAATGATAACTTTTTATCTAATTAACTGTCAATTTTATAGGTTTTATTTAATATCAAAAAATGAAATAACAAAAAAAAAATATTACCATTTTGGTATTATAAGCTTTGTTATAAGTTCTTTAAGTTTTGATACAAGTTCCAAAGCTTTTGTGAATGCAAGAACTTATAATAATACTTTCTTAATAACACATAAACTTGAAATTTATGTTGAAATAGGAAAAATTTATAAAATCCATAAAGTACAATGTACTCTTAGAACTGCAAATGAGCTCAGCCGAGTTTCTAAAGACTTTGGCTCGAGTCGTTTAAAAATTATCAAGTTCAAGTAAGTTGACCTTTTTATTGAGTATATAATTGAGGCTCAAACTCATCTTGTTAAGATAAATGGGTTTAGTTTAAGCTCAAACTCGGCTTTTATTAATCGAGCTTAAGTGGAGCTAAGTCTAAAGTGAGTTGATTTCGAGACTACTCATAAGTTTAAATATACAAAATAAAGAAATATATAAATAAATTAACGAATAATGAATAAAGATTATATTATATATTATACATTATTTTATAACATATTATATATTTATATATATTATAGAGATATTAGCTTTTGAATTTTAATAATAAATAATATTTATAATATATATAAAATTCATAGACTTACTCACAAGTATAAAAAAGCTGACTTATTAACTCGTGGGCCTACGTAAACAGGCTTGTAACCCTCAATTGGAACTTGAGTTTAGCTCATTTACTAATCAAGTTTAAGCCAAGTCGAGCTTTAAATGAAATAAGCTCAAGTAGCACATAAGTATTTTGGCTCATTTGTAGCTCTATGTACTTTATAGGTTTTATAAGGTATAGGTTACAAAATGGTTCTAAAGTGTCACATGATGGGTTTCAATTTTAAAATTTAAGGACATGTCTTTTATAGGAAAGGATACAAGTAGAGCTTCATATTCTATCTGCCCTATATTGATTCATTCCGATTTCTAAGCATGAGTTCAAGTTTTACATAAAGATTGTATAACAAAATCAATTTGCATTGCTCATAATACCTTGAACCTTAACAAAACCCCATGCCTTAACAAATGATTTGTTTGAATCTTTCCATTACAGCTCAACTAATTTTTAACATAAAGGCATCAAATTTTTGAACAAATTGCTGGCCTTGAGGAGAGAGACGGTGGAAAGTTCATGGCTTTCCATGGTTGGAGTCATGGGACTTGCCAATACAAAAGTTGTTTAGATATGTGAGAGGCAAGTTACTCTTTTAGATATTCGTTTGAGTTTTAAGTGTTACTTAAAAACTTTTTTTTTTCTTTTTTCAATTTGCTCATGGTGTGATTTACAAAAGTTCTGATCTTTCCTAATATTAGAAAGTAGGGTTGCATATGGATTGCATCACTTATAGGGAATCATAGAAATTTTAGGCCCCAAAAATACGTAGATACTCGTTAACGAGTGCCTTTAAGAAGCTAGTTAATTAATAAGTAAAAAAATTATTTTTTCAACATGAGTAGCGCATTTATGGGAAAAAAAAATAAGTTCATTAAAAGTATATATGTTTCTTATTTTAACAATTTATAAATGCATACTTATTAATATTTTCCATACACAAACGCAAAAGCAAAGGAAATAATAACTAATCACATGTATGGTGATTTGATAAATATAGTACCCAAGTCCATCTAAATACGGTGCGGTTTTTATTGTTTACCGCAAAATTGTATGACCTAATAATATCGACTGGTATAAAATTGCTTATACAAATTTTTATACATGAAAATCAAATTTTCGCCTATTGTTTTTAATAAGTAGAAATTCATGCTAATCAAGTAGCACGTAGCTTCAAATATAAATTTCAAAAAAATAAAATAAAATAAATTTCCATCCCGATAAAAAGGGTGTGATTTTTCTAATAATAGTGAATTAAAATAGTAGACGGTAAAAACAAATGGAAATCGAATGTCTCAAAAGAACTTGGTGATAAGTACATAAAAATCACTCAAACGTGGAGGACATTTTGTTTTCCTCATTAAATTGTTGCAAACTTAGCAACGACATAGTATGTACACCCAAATTAGTAAACTCTGGTGTTAGTAGGCGTTTAATATGATGAACTGCTTATATAATTTGATCCAAACAACAAATATAAAAATTTTTATTCAAACGTATAACGGATTTGATAGCTGCAGTTATATAAATCCCTTTGATTAATGCCAGAAAAGAAATTACTTCTATAATTATATATTTGATGAAAAACAGCATATAAAAAATTAAAAGTTTTCGATTCAACTATTTAACAAGTATCCTGAATCATTTATACACATTTTTCTCACTTCATTTTATCTTTTGGCATTTATACCTATAATTTTCTAAACCAATCATTAGTCATTCAATAAATAAACACAATAAACAGTCTTATGTCGACACTTATCCATTTAAAAAGATAAGGAGTCTTGTGTTCGTGATTATTAAATTTCGAAGGTGACACTAAGTAATCATTACTGTGTCGTCCTTGAATTGTTCAACCCTGCTAGGGCTCCCGCTTTTGCCAGAATCTAAGTTTCAACAAGTGAAAAAATTCAACAAAAGGGCATTTGAAGAAGTCAAAGCACCGTCACACTCACATCCTTCCCCTAAATAACCCCCAGTAACGCCCATTGTGCCTAGGTTTTATAAAACCAACCTAGCTCCGTTGTCTAGGAATCTATTCTTGCTGCTTCAAGTTTTCGAGATTGGAAACATATGGAAGAACTACTTTCAGTAGAAACGATTAGTTTAACATGCTCAAATTTAAAGGTTTTCGTGTTCAATATGGACAAAACTTTTTAAGAATCTACTAACGAGAGTATTTTACGGAATAAGATTAAATATTAAATTATTTAGCAACGCTTTTGCTGTGCTTTACATATAGTTGGATGTGTCAAGATTTGGAGGGGACCGACTCGAAGGTACCATATCAATATAGAGTCAGACTGTAAAGTTGACCAGTCCACATGAGACCTCAGTCGACCGGCTTGCGACTGATCTTCCAACCAACCCGTACCTGATCTTGCAACCGGCCTATGTCGATCTATCCTTTATGGACTCGGCGACCATACCTCCTTTACTATCTTTGTTATTTATTTATTTATTTTTAATTGCTCTTATTTTAATGGTTTAGTACTTGTTAGGAAGTTTGTGTCACTTTGTCATTTAATTATTCTATGGTTTTAGAAATTTTCTTATATTTCCTTTATGAGTTTAAGCCCTCTCATGTGCTTTTAGTCTTGAGGGTTTTAAGCCTATATAAATAGGGATGAGTTGCATCTGATTTCCAGATTTAATTTTTTTTTTTAATTTCTTTCAATATAATTTAGTAAGCTTTTACTCCTATCCTTTTGTTATTAACAATAGTAATAGATTGTGGCAACTAAGCCATACTTATCAATATTTTCCATTTGCGGCATAAAACCATTGAGACTTTGTGGTGTCATATTGAATCTTTCTTAATAATTGATTGTTTATTTGATAGTGAACCATATGGGTCATCGAATCAATTAATGCAATTCGATTTTACAATTGATGAGTGATATCCACATGTTAGATTTTGTCGATATCATTCCACTTTCAACTCATAAATTAGACAGAAACCCATAAAGGGATCTCTTATTCATATTAATCAATTAAAAATACAAAAGATTAGGCTTTTATTTTTGTTGTGTTTCGTTATATTATGTCTTGAATTCGATCTTAGATATGCGAAATATCAAAATTTGGTATTAAAGCACAAGGTTTACACACTTCAATCGGTAAGTTCAAATCTCATCAATTTCCTTCATAAAATTCTTGGATTTGAAAGGTGCCAATTAGGGTTTATGATAACCAAAAAAAAAAAAAGAAAAGCATGAAATAGGATTGATTGATTTAACTGGTTACGTTAAATTTTCATGAAGATCCATTTGGGTGTTTATTTATTTACGTTATCTGGGTAGGTCCATTTCTATCTTATTGAACTCTAAGATCTATTATTAACTATTAGATTTCAAGTGATTATTGATAATCTAGTTAATATGGGGTGATATCAAGTGAGAAGATCAACAAATCATTAGTCAGTTTGGAAAAATATACATATGGATAGATACCGTAGAAGAAGGAGATCTATACATATTTGGAAGCTACGATGGCAATTACAGAAAGAGCCACCAAAGATGAAACCCTTGCAAAAAAAGTTTCCAAACTATGGTAGGAAAGCAAAAAAGGACAGTGGAGGTTGTGAAAATTGAACCTAAGAGATGTGAGAAATCAACTGTTCTAGAGGTTCCAAATAAAACAGACGATGAGGTTGATTGTATAAGTTCTTACGTTGTGGGATCTCTAACAAAAGCTATTAATAAGATAAGGAGCTTAAGGTAATAGATACTCTTGAAGATGTTGATAAGAATGAAAATTTTGGTAGTAGAGATTGTAGAGGAGACAATGAAGCGGCCGAACTTCACAAGACACAATAAAAACTAGCTATTGAAACAATCAATACCAAACCGGTGATTAAGAGCAAACTCCAAGTTAGCAATGGAATTCTTATGCTAGATGAGTCAACTATTGAGCCCACCAAAGAAGACCAATCACTATTCAATGGATTATTCTTATGTAAGTATCCAATAGTAATCTTGTTCAAGTAAAGCATATTGACGGAGTACATATGAGAATTCTCAATTCCCATAGACAGCACTAAATGCCATTCCTCAGTTCTCGCCAGTAGTTGATTAAGGTCTGTACGTACTGAGCCTGTAAAACAATGCATAGTGAAGGGACGCTAGGGGATTGTCCGACATGGCCACTTCGATACTTAAGTCAGCAATAGGCTTTTTGTGGAATAGAATACTAAGTGCACAGGCTTAAAATACAGAGTTTGTAGAGAGAGTTACCATTGGGTAGATGTCTGGTATTTATAGTGGAGTGAAGCCGGTCGTTAGAGATCAATTGGTAGGAGAGATCTTCTTTTGCAAGTATAGAGAGTGGAGCTATCGCATCCGATGTATCCTTAATATTTAGGATGTGACTGTTTTATCCTTATCTTATAATTTATAGCCATTATAGTTCTTTATGGGCCTAACCACTAAGGGCCAGGCCTAAGGCCTATAGAGGTGAGCCTAAGAAGGTAAAGCTTAGCGGATCTGTTCGGGCGTAAGAGGTCGCTACCTAAAGTACCTTATCAACACCTCCATTTTTATTAATCCAATAGTGGATTGTGGTAGACAAAGTACATTTATCAACCTCTTGTGAGATTAGTGTAAAAAACCTTATTAAATTCTACGTGTCACATAAGATCCTCTTTAACACTTAATTATTTCTTTGATCATGAAACCTAAGGTTATTAAATCAATCAACTTAGCTTGATATCTTAATTAGTAAGTAATATCCTATTGTTGATTTAATCTATAACTCATAAAATACACAAAAACCCATAACAAAAACCTCTTTAATTCATATTAATAAATTGAAAACACGAAAAATCCAACTTTAACTTTGCTACATTTCATTAGATTGTCCCTTAAATTCAATCTTAAATTTGTGGCATGTCATAATTTGGTATCAAAGCACAAGGTTTGCATGCTTTAATTGGTAAGTTCATATATGATCATTCCTTCTTTGAAATTTTGAATTTGAAAGGTGATAGATGGGTTAATGGTAACAAAAAAGAAAAGAAAAAGAAGAAGAATGCATGTTTGATTGATTTAATTAGTTGTGCAATATTTTGTTAAATATTTAGTGGGGTGTTGGTTGTTTTTGTTGTGTGTTGAAATTTAAGATCTATTTTTAAGGAATAATCTCTCTCAACTAGATACTTTATCATTTATTCAGGGATTGAGTTACTCCTTGGTTAGTGATCATTCCTATAGTTCCTTCTTCCTAGACATGTGATGTTGCTTAGACTCTCTTCTGGCCATGATGTTGTCCCTTTGCGTAATATACTTAGCCACTTTGCTTTGAAACCTACAAAGGTGGTCGACCTTCTTTTAGTAAAAGAATTAACAGTGGCCTTTCCCTACTTGTATCACTACAATTAGTGCATGTTTGTGTTAAGGTATAGGATCTCAATCATAGTGGTGGAGAAACAAGACATTTAGTCTCGAATTGTCCTATGGAGACGTTGTTTGATGAGCGTTAAGTATGAGGCATCTTTTTCTAGCTGCTTATTGGTGATAAATGGATGGAGGAGAGATCTTTGAAGCTCTTTGAAGTAGGAGATATAATTTGGCTATACGCTATGGTACTAAGTTCAAGAGACCTTTTTACGGCTTCCTCCAAAAGCCTTACAAACTATGGCATTTGGGATATCAAATAGATTCATCTAGGAGCAATAATATGCTAAGTACTCTATGGGATGAATAGTCCCATCATATAGCTATAGTGTTGGTATTCTAACCTAGAAAGGAAAGGTTTCCTCATGAATGACCTGAAAGAAAGGAGATTGTCGAATCATAAATGTCTCCTAAGGTCTAACTACTGCTTTGACTTCTTAACTTTAGTGACCTTTTTAATGATATCATTTAGCTTATCAACATGGACATACACAAGAGACTTCTTTGACTAAGCTTTAAAGTGCTTAAACTAGGTTTTTTTTTGTGACTTTTGCTACATGATGCAGTAGAAGCATATCACTGAGATGCAACATGTAGGTTGTGGTGAGAAGGGTTATCATCAATCTTTATTGCATACTAGGTATATTGGAGCAAATGATCCTCTAATACAATAACTTTTGCCTTAAAATGTTGATTTTTTACCATCGTGGTAGCCATTTTGTTCTTCTAGATGAGTGATAAGGTCTTCTTCCACTTGTTGCCTCAATAGTGAGGTAAGCAAGTTAAGGGGTCATTAAGATGAGTGGTTTGGTCATTTTAATGGTTCTTTTCCAATTTTTTTTTTTTATTATTATGTGTGTTTCTAGTATACGCTGAATGTTGCTGCTGAAAGTTCTCTGGATTCATGAGCTTGAAATGAGATTAGGCTTAGGCCTACAAAATGAACACACATGAGTTAAGAGACCACTAAAGTTGTTTCTGATGTATATACTCTAACGCTTAAATTAGTAGAGGGAAATGTATGTGTGTAAGGAATATAGAGTACCACAACAACAATACTAAAGAATTTTTTAAGGTTTTAGATCTAGGATTCCTCACCACAAATGCCATAAAGACTTTTATATAGGTGAGTGGTGCCTCAAATTGTGATACATAACATAAGATTTTATGGTGCTAAGTGCCTGGTACCTTCTCGAATATTTACTTTATGGGGGTTTGTCATGTGGTGGCTAAGAATAACCTTAGGGATTTCCACCCCCTACATTGGCCAAACTGGTACTTGGTGATACGAAATCAAATGGTAGATGCAATAGATCTCGAAAATCCAGAATGGGTATGACGGGCAGGAAGTGAAATGGTTAATTTTAACGGTGAATGTGAATGGATATCACACACTAAGACACAAACACTATCGGGGGTTTGAGCTCGAAATAGGGTTCGATATAACTCACGAACACTAAATGTCACTCGGGATTCAAATGAGGGTTAGATGCAACTCATTAACTGGTTCAAATGAAGGGGTTCACCACAATTGTAGGGTCAAGATCAATAAGAACGCAAGAGAGATTAAAGAGTTTAATTTATACTCGATAATCCGACAAATGCTAGCTTAAGAGTGGCCTTGCTCAAAAAGGAAAAGATTCCAAAACGCTGGAATATACTTTTCTGTCTATTTTTGTATATCTCTAATGTTTATAGATGTTGCTATTTATAGCAAGTCCTAAACCCTAGTGGCAAACCTGCAAATAATATACAAAGCCTTAAACCTTAAAGAATTAGACCCATAAATAAAATAAAGAAAAACATACATAAGAATACAAAACTGTGTGTTTAATAAAGGTCGGCATGCAGTCACTTGGCCTATCTTGAAAGGAGCAGGATCCAAACTGGGTGAGGTCGGCAGTTGGCTGTCTAAGTCTAAGGAAGAGCTCTTGAAGTCTTGCAATACTTAGCCGAGATATTAGAAAGGTTGGCTCATAATTGCCGAGTGCTATAATTAGTCGGCATTAGTCTCTTGAGGTCGTATCGAGTGGTTCTTTGGTCCTGAGTCCTCGGCTGTATGATCTCTCAACCTTTCGGTGGATGATAGACTTGATGCCGAGTGGCTTCTTTTCTTCCCCTTACTCTTTTGTCATTTGCTCGACCTTGGCAAAAGTTGTTTGGCATCGGCCTTGAATTGTTCAGCCTCGAGTTAAAACATATTAGTATCTTCTTCTAGAGGGTTAGCATCAACTTGGGACAAGTCGACTTTGGTTGGGAGATAGTCATGGGTTGATTCCCTTCACTTTGGGTTAAGGTTGAAACATAATTAGAATAATGAAGTAATTATTAAACTTAGACTTGAAAAATATTAAGCCCAATGCACAAAATAAATGCATTTAAAACTCTCTAAAAAATATTTTAAATAGGTTATTTCTTAGATAGATAAGTTGTCTTGTACTATTATAATTGAATTTGTTATATAGACATATCTTACCCTGATAAAATGTTATATTTAGAACAATTTCAAATTTATGATGGTTACTTTAAAGCTATTCTCTATGGGCTTAAACATTTTACATTATCTACTATTAGATTACCTCATTTTCAAAGACAAGCGTCTTTCTTCTATTTGTAAATTGGAATATATCATGTTATTAAATACATAGTACATTTACACATATAATAAATAACTTGCATGACAAATACAATGAAATGACAAGAGCCAAAACTTATTTACATCTAACCTACTGCTTACTACCACAAGGAGTTTAACTCAAGATAAGAAGGTCCATCTATCAAATATACTGTTATACTATAAATAGTAACCATATAGGTGACATAAAATTATCATTAAATCTCTTTTCATCCGATGAGAGAATGATATATCAATTAATGGCTCGTTTGCTTTATGGAATAAGATGAAAGGAAATGGAATAGGAATTCCATAAGAAATGGAATAAGGGTGTAATATATATTACTTTGTTTAGTTTGATTTATAAACAATTTAAGAATAAACATATAATATAACTTTAATAATTAAATTATCCTCGGTTAATTTTTTTTCTCAAATAATCCTAAAGTAATAGGTGATGGTGGTTGGTGGTGGTGACGGTAGCTGTAGTGGCAGCGATGGTAATTAGCGGTGGCAGTGGTGGTAGTTAACGGTAGTGGTGGCGGTGGCAATAGCGGTGGCGATAGTGATTAGTGGTGGTGGTGGCGGTAATGGTGGCATGGTGGTGATGGTAGCGGTAGCGGCAGCAACAGCGGCAGCGGTAATGGTAACGGTAGCGGCAGCGGTAACGGTAGCGATGGTGATGGTAGCGGTAGTAATAGTGATGGTGATGGTGATGGTGATGGTAGCGGTAGTAATAGTGATGGTGATGGTAGCATGGTGGTGGCTGTAGTGGCAACAGCGATAATGGTAGTATTGATAGCTATAATGGTGGTGATGGTGATGGTGGCAATGATCGGGGTGGCAATAGTTGCTGTAGTGACAACATTGGTGGCGATAATGGCAGTGGTGGTAATGGTGAGGAATCGTGATTCCTTGATTCAAATAAAGAATCCTTATTACTTGATTTCAACTAATAGAGATTTCTATGGAATTGCGGCATTGTAACAAAAAATTGAGTAAACATCATAATAAGGAATAAGGAGAGAATATAATTATAATTCCATGAAGTAAACGTGCCGTAAAAGAATTGCTACAAGAGAATCCATAGACAAAAAATTAGGGGTATGAAAACTTAATTAGCAAGACTGTACATCCTATCAAATGTCAAGTTATCTCACGCCAGGGATAAAATGATTTCTTCTATATAAATAGAACTCAAGCATCTTGTGAGTATGAAATATCCTATAAAAGGGATGACTTAATCCCATATAAAGGATGGAACTAAAAATAAAAGGAAAAAAAAATACATTAAATAGAACTGTTTATTATAAAGACACTACTAATAAATCAATATCCTAATTGTCATGATCTCTATTGATTCACTAGATCTATTGAAGTAGAATGATGATAGTGGATTGTGATAGTAAAAATAATAAAACAAAGGCAAATTTGAGAAATTTTGCTTAACTAAAAAGTGGAATTTATGGAAATTGATATCAATAATGGTAGATGTACGACTATAAGATGGTAAGGGAAGGGAAAAGGATGCGTAGATTTTGACATCAATAGGTAAAAGTTCTTGCTATCTTTTATCATGTTATAATTTAGAACATGAGTGAATCACTTGAAACATGAAGACCTGATTATGAACTTGGTGAATATTATTGAGTGTATACACAAACCTAAGAGTATATTCATGGAAAGGCAAACACATAGGCTTGCAAAATTTTTCATCTATTAAATGCAAATACATCAATAAAGTAAAGGGTAGACTACAAATAAACTCTTAAGTTTGATTTATGTGCAATAACTCCCTTATTTTTTAAATTAAACATTCAAATACAAAATCCTTAAAATACATGCTTCTATTACATATTTTATTATTATTTTTTCTTTAGATAAAACAATAAATAAAAATTAAAATTTAAAACATATATAAAATCAAGGCAAAATGGTCATATAAGGGTCAAAAGGACATTTTTCAAATGAATCGAGGGTGTAAATGCTTAAGTTCAAATATAGAGAGTTAAGTGCACAAAACTTAACCATAAGGGTTTCTATTTGCAATTAACATTGATTAAATCTAATTACAATAGAAAATGAAATTAAAGAAGAAAAAGTTTCCTAAAAGTTAAAAGAATAAATTGCAAATATGCCTTATTATTATTCTATGTGCACTCAGGCCTTCCTTTTTGAAATCGAGTATTTATATCAATAAATTCTTTGAAAAAAAAAATTACTTCTAAAGCCTATTTTACCATTTTAACCTTAAATAAAATAATTTTAAAAAGTTATTATCATTATTTTAAAGAGCAAAATGATCATATGGGATCAAAGAGCACTTTATGAAGATTTTAAATATGCTCAATTTTGAAGATAATGGATGAAGTATATATATAGGAGAAAAATAAGGGAGTATATTTATAATTTACTAAAAATAAATAGAAAAAATCTACTTCTTTAGTTAATCATCAGTGGAGTAGATATAAATGGATATATTTACTGTTAATAGTCAGTTTTCATCCACCTGTCTTATTTGTCAACTCGACTATTGACAGACTAGGCAATCTTTATTCTAAACACCTTATCAAGTAATTGATACTCAGCATTCCGTTGAGTAACACAGATCCATTCTTGATTTGAATTCAAGGTCATGGAGTGAACAGTTATCACAAGCATGATTATATTACATAACTATTTACCTCCTTACATTTTAGGGAAGGTATCTAATCAAGAAAATTCCATGTGTCTCAATAGTGATTCCGATAAATACTCTTTTAGACATGATAATCTTCTATAAATACAAGAAAGAAACTTTATAAGAGACATCTAATAACTCTTAACCTCTTTACCTTGCTTTTCTCATTTCTACTTACTGACTTAAGCATCAGAGCGGCTACACTAGATTAGCTCTAGTATTAAGTATTTTTCTTATTTTTGTAGGATATTTTTAACTCTCAAAATTCACCAATAATATTTGGCGCTATCTGTTTTTTCCTAAACACACCCACATGGCTAAAACTAAAATGAATGGCTAAAATTAGAATGAATGGCTAAAACTAGAATGACTAAGAGTATAGGTGTTAGTACTTCCTCCCAACACCTTGAAGAAGGGGAGTTGGCATACTGATGAGCAACGACTGGCTAGACTCAAGCAACTTTGCCTCAATTTAGCCAAGGAAAACTTAGAGTTAAACAAAAAACATGAATAGATCCTTAACCTCTTTCATAATAACATTAATCTAAATTAGAATAAAAAGCATGGTGATCACGATGCCGATAATAGTAATGATTTAATTTATTTACCTGAGTTGCCAAAAAAGTAAGCCGAGGTCATAATAGGACTTTCGGCTCTTGCTTTCAAAAAGAATGACAAAGGCAAGTAACTGCAACAAGTGTACCATGTAGGTCCTTTACATGTCAATACCCCTGCTATAACAAGCAAGCAATTCTAAATCAAGAAAAGTCTCTTTGTTCTATAGATTTTGGAGGAAGTGATACCTCGGTACATGAAGCTGCCATAGTTTGAAACTTATGATGGAACAAAGGACACCAAAAACCACCTAGAGCACTACCATATGTTAGCCGAGTTGCATGGTTTGAGTGGTATAGTGGCCTATCAAGCTTTTCCCTCAACTTTGAAGAATGCAGCCTATACATGGTTCAAACACTTAAAACTAAACACCATTTCTTGTTTCGATAAATTAGTAGAAGTGTTTTTTCAATACGTCCTTATAAGCAAACTTCCTATTAAGGATTTATCAATCCTTAACACAATCAAATAAAAATCAGATGAGTCAATCAGAGACTACTTGGCTAGGTTTATGGCTGAGATGGTTTAGACCCTAGAATTGGATATGAGCGTGGCCTTTAACGCTGTAATCGATAGAGTTAAGCCTTATGGAGACTTTTTCAAGTCTTTTACAAAGAACAAGCTGAAAACTTTCGCTGAGTTCAAGGCTAAAGCCACTTCATACATCCGTTAAGAAGATAACATAAATGCATAGCAAGAGGCAGATCAGAACGAAGGAGACAAAAAAAAAATGACAATAGAAAAAGTGCAAAGGACAGACTCGATACAGATGATGATCAAAGTTCAAATGTCGAAAGAAAAAGACTAAGGATTTTGACATTTTCATCATACATGCCTATCAATTGTCTAATTTTGGATATATTGATAGAGATATGTAGGCAAAGAGGCATTTAGCAATAGCTAGAAAGAATGAGAGAAAATCCCTCTCGGAGAAATTCTAATAAGTATTGTGACTTCTACCATGACAAAGGTTACAACATAGATGAGTGCATCCAACTCAAGAATGCGATTGAGGGTGCGATTCAACGTAGGCATTTGCGAAAATTCCTAGTACATGATGTCAAAAATATCAAGAGACCGTCCCAAAGGAGACATGAGGAATAGGAGAATCACACTTGGCTAACTGTGGCGGGGAGAGATGCAAGGGATGCGAATTCTAGTAGAACACCTAATAGAGTGATTAATACCATTATCAATGGACCTATTATTGGCCAGTCAAGTTCTTTGAGCCTAATTAACGTCAAAAACTACATCTGCAACATCTAAGGTAAGAAGTTTAAGATTGACAACACCATTTCTTTTACGAAGGAAGACTTTGAAGGCATTGAGAGGTCGTATGATGATGCACTTCTTATCAATGCAAGAGTTGCCAACTTTGAGGTCAAGAAAATTCTTGTTGACATAAGAAGTTCAGCCGACATAATTTTTCAATATGCATTTGACTAGATGAGATCCAAGATCAAAGTACAACTAAGATCTTATAAGTATGATCTATATGCCTTCAATAACCAACTGGTCCAAGTAGTTAGATTGATTCTTTGCTGATGCATATCGGCAGTAATAAGCATGTCATAGAGGATAAAGTGGACTTCCTCATCATTAAATGTTGGTCCCCATATAACATGATAATGGGAAGGCCGTATCAGCATCTATTCGACATTGTCCCATTGACTGCACATCTTAAAGCCAAGTTCCCTACTCCTACGGGAGTTGGCGTGTGCAAAGGAGATCAGTAACTAGCAAGGTCCTTATATATAAGGGCTTTAAGATGAGAAGTGGTATTTCAAGTAGAAACCTGTCCAGAAGGTAAGTAAGTTTGCATAGGGAATTCCGAGTATGATATTGAGAAAATATTTTTAGGAAATGACCTTGAAAAAACAACAAGGATAGGGAAACCCTTATCAACAGATATTCGACAAAGTTTGATTAACTTCTTGCAAGCAATGCTAATGTGTTTGCATGGTCTCCTTCAAACATGTTGGGTATTTCAAGAGAAGTTATGGTACATAAGCTCCAGATTGATCTGAGTATAAAGGTGGTCCAACAAAGAAAAGGCATTTTGTGCCAAAGAGACAAGTGGCAATAAAAGAAAAAGTCCAAAAGTTATTGAATGCACAATTTATCTAAGAAGAGCCTTATTTGACTTGACTAGCCAATTGTGTGCTAGTCAAGAAGTTTAATGATAAGTAGTGAATGTGTATAGATTTCACGGATATCAACAAGGCCTACCTTAAGGATTGTTTCCCACTATAAAAAATTGATCAAATGATAGATGCAACTGCTGGATACGCGTTACTTTCTTTTATGGATGTTTTCTTTGGTTACAACCAAATCAAGATGGATAAGGAAGATGAAGTCGATGTGTCTTTTGTTACCAATTTTGGAACGTATTGTTATACGGTGATGCCCTTTGCCTGAAAAACGCCAATGCAACCTACCAAAAACTTGTTACCAATATGTTTAAACCCTAGATTCATAGAAATGTCAAAGTAAATGTCAATAACATGATTGTGAAGAGTGTAAATGAGGATCGACATCTTGTTGACCTTGAGGAGACATTTGCTACATTGAGAAAATACAACATCAAACTCAACCCACAAAAGTGTCTTTGCCGTAATATTAGGAAAATTTTTAGTATACATGGTTACTCGGTGCAGCATTAGGGCCAACTCGAGGAAGATTAAGGCAATAAGGAATATGAAATCCCCTCGCATGGTCAAAGAAGTGTAGGAACTCATCGAGAGAATAGTCGCCCTTAATAGATTTGTGTTGAGAAGTGCGGATAGGTGCGTATAATTCTTTAAAATTTTAAAGAATCCAAAAGAATTCAAATGATCTGACGATTGCAAAAGAGATTTCAATGATCTGAAAGAATTCCTTGCATTGCCACTAATACTTTCAAAACCCATCTCGAGAGAGAGCTTATATTTATATATATCAGTCAACTGCCAAGCTTTTTCTTTTGTATTAGTTCGAATCAACGGCAAAGAGCATTGACCTATTTATTATGTGAGTCATGTTTTGCAAGGGCTAGAGCTTTAGTATACAAAAATTTAGAAATCTGTTCTAATAGTAGTTCTCTTGACAAGGAGGTTAAAGTCATATTTTGAGGCTCACTTGATCATAGTGCTCATTGATTAGCCAACATTGCAACAACCTAACTCCTTTAAGAGGATGATGAAATATGCTCTAGAGCTGAGTGCTCATAGTATACAATATAAACCCAGAATAGCACTAAAGGTTGAAGTGTTAGCTGATTTTATAGTCGAATTCACTGGTGAGGAAGATTATATAGAGGTTGCCGAGAAACTTATTAGGTTCTTTTATGTGGATGGTTCTTTGACGAGAGAAAGAAGTAGTACAGGCCTTGTTCTTCAAGGCCTCCGCAATGTTAAAGTTCATTATGCTTTAAAACTTGGATTACCGGCCAACAATAATGAAGCTTTGATTATTGGACTGAAACTAGTAAAAGAGATTGGCATTGAGAAACTTGAAGTGTTCTTTGATTCACAATTGGTGGTGAATTAAGTTACGAGAAGATGTGGCAAGGGAAGAAGAGATGAGCAAGTACCTATTGGTGGTATGAATGTTTGCAGAATAATTTCAATCTTTTTCCATCCATAAGATTCCAAGAAGTAAGAATATTACTACTGACAAGTTGTCAAAATTAGCTAGTATGGTATTCCCCAATTTGAGAAACAAAATTTTTGTTGAATTTCTTCTACATAAAAGTTTAACCACTCTTTCACAGAGCTATGAGTTATCTCCTTACTTGAAAGAAGAACCTTGGATGGATCTTTTAGTGGATTATTTGAGAGACGGTGCTCTCCCTGATGATAAGAAAGGAGCATGAAGATTAGCCTACCAAGTTGCAAACTACATGCTAATTGATGGTCAGTTGTACAAACACGATATGTCACAACCCTATCTTTGATGCTTTCCTCCAAGAGATGCTTAGAGGATATTATTCGAACTGTATGGTAGTGTATGAAGTAACCATATAAAAGCACAAATACTGTATGTTTGAGCACTTCAACTTAGCTATTGTTGGCCGACCACGAGAGAAAATGCAAAAGAAGTTGTTCAATATTGTCCTTAATGCTAGAAGCATGAGTCACCAACTCATGTGCCTACAATTGAGTTATGCAGCCTAATCAACCCTTGACCTTTCACCCAGTGAGAATTAGATATTTTTGGACCTTTTTCAAAATCTATTGCCTAGCGATAATTTGTCATTGTTGTTGTAAATTACTTTACCAAATGGGTAGAGGCTAAGGTAATGTGAAGATCATCAAGCAAAAAGTGGAAGTGTTTGTTTTCAATTCTATCATATTGAGATTTGGAGTTCCTTACATGATAATCATGGATGATGGTCTATAGTTTGACAACAATAAGTTCCAAGCATTTTACGAGAAGTATGGCATTCACCTCAACTATATGTTTATAGCATACCCTTTGACGAATGGATAAGTTGAAGCTGTAAACAAGATCATGTTGTATGGCTTCAAAAGGAAAGTAGATTAAGTTAGAAGGAAATGAGCCGATGAACTATTAAATGTCTTACAAAGGTACCAAATCACCCACAGAACTGCAATAGGGAAGACGTCCTTTAGGTTAGCATACGACACCGAAGCAGTGTTGCCGATTGAGTTGGATTTGCCTAATCTGTGGACGTAGAATTTCGATGTAATGGTTAATCAAGTGGGATTAACGACAAATTTGGACACTATTGATGAAATCAGAGATATTGCTAGAGTTAGGGTTACAGGATACCATCATAGAGTGGTAAGGTATTACAACCAAAAGGTGAAGTACAAATTTTGTCAACCTAAAGATTTGGTTTGTTGAAAGACGGAAGCAATTGGTGTGCGGGTAAGTCAAGGGAAGCTTGGTGCGAATTGGGAAGACCTTATCAGGGTTTCAAAAGTTGTTGGCGAGGGGGCTTATTGACTAAAAAGGTTGGATGGATTAATCATGCCTGGAGCATGGAGTGCTGAGAATTTGAAATTATATTTTAATTGATTGTTTGGATGATATTCATCTTCACTTGTTTGTAAGGCAATAACCTACATGCTTGTAAGACGAGTTTTACTTTTTTATGAGAATTTTGTTTAAGGTCTTATTTGTGTAATGTTTCTTATTCTTTTTATGATTGCTGTGTTAATGAGTTCCAGATTGCATGGTAAACAAACTAACCTAAGTTCTAGCCTATTGCGGTTAACGAACTACATAAATTAATCTTACAGTCGAGTAATGCGGTTAGTCTATACCTCAAACGGCTAACGGATAATGCCTATAAGGACGTATGAATTAGGCGTATGAAATAAAATATGCTAAGAAATAATTGGACATGTGAAATAAAACATGCCAAGAACTAATTATGTGTTTAAAATAAAACATATCGAGAGATATTTAGCATGTAAAATAAAACATGCTAGCAAATAAGAACGTATGAAATAAAATATGTATATCATACATGCTGGGAAAACACGGTATGTGAAATAAAATGTATTGAAAATAGTTATATGAAAGATATTTCATTCAACGATGTAGTTACAAATACTTAGCCTATTATATGAAGGATATTTCATTCAACAGTTACATGAGAGAACGTAATGTACAACTAATACAAAGAAAATCCTATGGCCTACTCTTAGAGTTAGTAGAAGTAATATTTGGATTGGAGATTGGGGCTTTCTTCGAGCAAGCTTCTTTCTCAATACTTAAGGTTTTAGAGTCGGTAGATTTCTCTTTCCACTCATAGGAGATTAACTTTGATAGGCATCTTTGTCTCCCCCTAGATCCTTTGCATGAGCTTTGACATTACCCTTCATAACTATCTCAATACCTGCCTCATCATCATTGTCCTCGTCAGCACTAGTAACTTTGTCCTCGATGTCAGTGAAGTCAAGGTAAGAGAGATTGTAATCAAGGTGAAGCTTTAAGATCTTATCTCTTGCCGCTTGGACCTCTTCCAATAAGTTTTTCTGTAGAAGTTTTTCGTACTACTGACTAGGAGTGACTACATCGAGAGCCTCTTTAACTGATAGTCTTCTTCTCATAGTCTCCTCTAACTCGGCAGCATAGCTCTATAAGTTTGAGTCATTGGTCTCCAACTCTTTAACTTGCATTCTAAGCTTATCTTTCTCATTGCTCATCATGCAAAGAGTTTGATCTAGCCCCTAGCACTCTTTTTTCTTCCTTTACAGCTTCTCCTTTAAACCTTCGAACTCCTTGTAGTGCTTCTCAATTTTGGCCTTTAAGCTCGAGATTTTATTGGTAGCAAGAGTATGTGCCAACTTTTCAATAATAAGGTCTTCTTGGAGCTTTCTCACCTCCATTTCGGCCCTTATCCTTGCATTCTTAGCACTAGCAGTTTGGGCCTTGGAAGCATTATATGCATCCTCAATTTTCTACAACAATTTCACTTAGTATGATGAGTATTAGGAGTGACTTCATAGAATACATAGACTACTATGGATATTACCTTCTTAGTTTCTTTATCCGCCTTATCCAAAGTCATTAGAATGTGGCTGCTCATCTAAAAAGGAAACTGAATATCAGTAACTGAGTAAATTCAACAGCTAAAAGATAGTTATGGATACTCATGTCATATAACTTGGTCGTAAGGTGAGCCTTATTGTAACCACCGACCCTCTCGACATCCTTCTTAGTAATCTCTTTGTCTTTGGGAAGCATAATTCCTTTCACTAAGGCTAAAGATTTTGTCCTATCATCCAAGGCTGAATCAGTATCTAAAATGTTATAGCTTTGATACGGGACAAAGTACTTGCTGACCTCCTTGTTAGGGATGAATTTGGCCCTACTGATGCCAAGAGCTTTGGACTGCATTACCTCCTTTGTCTTCTCATCTAAATGGACCTTTTGGTAAGAGGTTGGTAGGCGAGTTTCTTCCCCAATCTCTTATTAGCACTCGGTGCCCCCATAACTACTAATGATGACCCTTTGCTTCACTCCTTATTTGGGGGGGAGAAGTGGCATCAGTTTCCGTCACTTCGAAATCAGAGATGATAAGTCAATGAACTATGTTGTGAACCATACTTGAATGGTTATGAGAAACGATATCACAAAAGTTGAAGAATGTAAGAGTAAAGATGATAAAACAAGCGAAAATTTAGAGATACAATTGGAGAAATGAATTTTGATTTTGAGCAATCCTTTAAATATGGATAGCTTATCTTCGTAACTACAAATTTATTTTTGATAGTAATGATACACTGATGTGATAGTGGCGTAGATTGTTGATGCATGTTTTGAGACAAAAATCCGATGGTTGACAACTCCCTAATAGTTATTAGGCCTACAATGTAATGATGATTGAGGCGACAGGTCTCATACTTCCTAACTTTTGGTTTTTTAAACAGGCGGGAATTTGAAAGTTGTAACTTTTCAATTAGGATGCGAAACGTTTTGCTTCCCATCTCGCTTGGCATTTAAAGAACTACTCCCTACTTGGCCTCTAGCGCATTATATATTACTTCCTTTGTTGAATTCTCAAACACAAGAGTTGAGGAGTAAATGTTGATAATCAGTTTTTGTCTACTTGTCTTACTTGTCAACTCAGCTACCGACAGATCGGGCAATATATATTATCGACACCTCGCTGAGTAATTAATACTTGGCATTTTGTCAAGTAACATAGATCCATTTTTTATTTGAATTCAAGGTCATAACGTGAATAGTTATTACAAGTATGATTATATTACATAACTGCCTATCTCTCTATATTTTAGAGAAGGTATTTAATCAAGAAACTTTCACATCTCTCGACAGTTATTTCGATAACTACTCTTTTAGACATGATAATCTTTTATGAATATAGTAAAGAAATTTTATAAGAGATATCTGATAATTCTTAATCTTTTTACCTTGTTTTTCTTTTCTCTGTTTACTGATTTAGGTATTGAAGTAGTCATACCGAACTGATCTTAATACTAAGCATTTTTCTTATTTTTAGAGGATATTTCTACCTTTCAAAATTCACCAACAACATTTACAATTTATTCAAATAATTATACATAGTAGAACATAAAATAATAATATCGATAGTAAAACGATTTCATAGAAACTTGGCTGATGTAATTTGGAAATCTTAAAAAGTTTTGGTGTAGAATAGACCATACAAATAAACAACGCAAACTATTTATTTTGGTCAAAGCTTGATAGTAAAAGGAATTATATTAAACTGACAGTTGCAATTAACAAGTAATATATTTGCAGTAAAAAAGCGAGCAACGGGCAACAACAAACATGGGACTGTATAGCCACCTAGCACATATAGCAAATGCAATCAAAGTCTACAAAGCAAAAGGAAAATAAATAAAATAAAAGAATGCCAGATAGCCCAAAACTTTCTACTTTCTCATACGCCACTAAAACCAGCATTAGTGAGAGTAACCGATGATTCTCTCTGTCTTTTTCTTAACCTTTTCTGCTAAAACATAAGTATTAAGTACATATTCTACTAATCAATGAGGTTTGGATATAATTTTAAATTCTTAAAATCTAATCTTTATTATTTTATAATTTTTCTAATGGAGGCACGAATATCATCCATTTTACCGAAAAGATGAAATCCGTATAATGAAATTATAAAAATCTTGTATTTTTTTATATAATAATTTTTAAGATTATAAATAGAATAACTTAAAACATTATTGGATTTTTAAAATAAAAAATTAAAAGGAAAGAAAGTGGAAAGTGTTCTCCAAACTAAACAGACACGTTCACGTTTCACAATTCCAAAGCATAACTCTTTGGTTCTCTCAAGCCCCAAGCACCAGACACGCGCTTTCTCTCTCTCTCTCTCTCTCTCTCTCTCTCCCCCCTCCACAGCTAAGTAGCCTTGAAGGAATGTAATCATTTTAATTTCAGTCCCTTCCAGGTGAGAACTTATTTATTTATTTATTTGATTTATTACTATTATTAATATTATTGGTTTAAGCTCTTGAATTGTAAAGAGCTGTTTTCATTTTTACTGATAAAGTCATTACTCTGGAGCACTAGTTTTCTGATTACTGTTATGGGTCAAATGTTCTGTGTTGATCTTTTATGTTATTGCCTTTTTATTTTTAAGTTTTCTTTTTCAGGTAGGTTAAATCAAAGTTCGTTCTCTTAAGGTCCTTATATGTGTAAGTGAAGCAGATCGCTTATTGGGTATGATAAAATATTCTTTCTGTCGATGAATTTTGGGCAAATCATTGATGGTTTATGCATAATATCATAAAATAATTGTCTTGACAGATTAGGATTAGGATTTATATAGAAGGGCTTGAGGGTATTATAGAAAAGTGGGATTTTGGGGAAAAAGGGATAGGAACTTAAGCTGAGAATGGAGGATGGAGCAGTTTCGGGTTTCGAGGAGTTCTTAGTTAGAGAAATGAAACATGAAGAAGAGGAGGATGAGTTCTGTAGTTGTTGTGGGGATGATGAGGTGTGGAAGGATTCCGAAGAATCATTGAGTAAGGATGAGTCTAAGAACAACTATCCCATGGATGAATTTTCGGTGAAGATGTTCTTCAAGGGCATATCTATAAATGGGATCGGGGATGCAAGTGGTGGACTTTCTGGTATCGGAGTTGTCATGGAAAGGTTGCCAAATCTACGAACGCTTCAGGTGCAGAAGAAACTGGATTTCTATGTTGAGGAATCTGTGGCCAATTACCTAGCTTTGATGGACGGTCTTGTGGAGGCTATGCAGAATGATATTAGGCATGTATATGCTTTTACTGATTCAGCAACCTTATGTCATCAGGTAAGTCAGCAAATGCCCTTTTATGTTTGCTCAAATTTTCTGTGATTAGGTGCCTGCTAGCAAAGGATATTTTCAGGATAGAAATGAGAAGCTAATATGAATTATTCATATGTGTGTTCAATATCTTAATGGAATTTATTAGTAGCAAACTTAGCCTTTTGGTAAATAAAATTAATGTGCTTTGCTTTTATAATCAATGTCACATAATTTTTCAGTATCATGTTAGGGTGACTTCAGGAAGTGTTGCATCCTGGCTACTGCTCCGAGCTCTAGAATTGATTTTACTCCTTAATTCATAGTTCAACATTAACATGGGTACCTTTTGGCAGATAGCAGATGAGGGGAAAATTGAGATTCCTCTTCTTCTTGCACTTAGGCAGAGGATACTAGAACATGCCAGTAACCTAGACACCTTTGTTCTTGAGGTTGTGCCTGGCACTGATCTTGAGACGCCATCATGGCTTGCCCAAGTCGCAGTTGGTATTGTCTCATATCCTATTAAGGGAGAAATATCTCGAGACAGCTGTTCTATTTGCTGTGAGGATAAACCATCGCCTATGATGATTACAATGAAATGTTCCCACAGGTTCTGTTCACATTGTATGAAAACCTATGTTGATGGAAAAGTGCAATCTTCTCTAGTTCCCATTAGATGTCCCCAATTGAGATGCAAGTATTATGTTTCCTCAGCAGAATGCAAATCCTTCCTTCCTCTTGCTTCATACGAATCCCTACAGCGAGTCCTTGCTGAAACTGACATTGAAACAATATATTGCCCTTTTCCTAACTGTTCTGCTGTGATTGATCCTCATGAATGCATGACAACTACGGGGAGTTCCTCTAGTCAGTCAGAAAACAGCCGTGTTGAGTGTCCAGTTTGCCGAAGGTTCATCTGTCTGGAATGTGGGGTTCCTTGGCACTCTTCTCTAACCTGCGAGGAGTACCAGAACCTGCCATTGGAGGAAAGAGATGCTGCAGACATCACTTTGCATCGTTTAGCTCAAAACAAAAGGTGGAGGCGATGCCAACGGTGCCGCAGGATGATTGAACTCACCCAAGGTTGCTACCACATGACGTGCCGGTAAGAAAATTGAATTGAATTACATATTGTCTTTAAAGGCTAACTGTATAATCAAATAATATAAATATTAGTTTATGTGTAGATTTCCTCTTCTTCTTCTTCTTTTTAATTAATTTATTTATAACTGTCAAATATGTAGCATACAGTAGTGCTGCAATTACCATATCTTGATATGCAGTAAGAAATACATAAGACGTTACAAGTACCATTTTTTTGGTGGAGACTTTATCCTTTTTGTATTCTCCTCTCTCAATTTTAGTGCTCAGACGTTTTAAAAAGTTTTCTTTTTGAGTCTTTTCATTAACTATGATGAGTTCTGTCAAAAGTTTGGCACGTTTCACCTCTTAATTGGTTCGTGGTAATTAATTAAATATGTTTTAGATATATTTAGTGAAATTGAATAATAAAAAAAGAAATAAAAATCAGAAAAAATAGAAAACCCTCCCCCTCCTACAGCTGGACAACCCAAGACCGGGGGCAGCTGGCCACGTCAAGCTGGTTAGTCACAACCTACCCACCTTTTTAAAAGCAAAAGAAATGTGAATTTTTTTCTGTTGGGTTGTGTGGCCAAAAATTAGTGTTATGCTCTAACTGATCATAGAAGAAGTGGTTTCCTCCAGAATTGATGCAAATATGTAATGTGAATGGTTATTAGGCATGGTTTGAGTTTTGTGGGTGATGCCTGTATTGCAAAGCGAATGGGGGTATTTTCATGGATTGTCCAAACCATTTTAATTTGTTTTCTACCCATATTTGTCGATTTACCAAGAGGAACCACCTCTTTGCTAAATATAAGGGTACGGCTGCATGCATTGGGTGTCCTGTAGCCACATGGGTGATATATAATGGACACCAGGTTTGCCCTTTATCCACATGGGTGATGTATAATGGACCTAAATTGCTAGACTGATTGCACTTTAGGGACAAATGAAATTTGAGGCTGTAGAGACCTTGGTGATCTCTCCAACTTGGGAGATTGTAATTGTTGTGTCTGAGCACGTCTTTGGCCAAACAAAGGCAAACTATTACTTAAAATTTTTGGCTCTAAAAAGGTTCTTTGCTTGTGGGTTGCACTTAATTCTCCAAGTTATATGCATATGCATATAAATGTAATGCCTACATTTCATGAACTAAGGTAAGTTTGGATTCTCCATGTGTTAAATAACGCATAGGCTAATAGAATTCTCCCTCTGCTAAATACATCATAGGCTAATAGCAGAGTATCTAAGTGTTTAAGGTTTTCATGGGCTAATCGCCTTTCAAGGTGCTTATATTTAACTCCAACTTCAGTGACGTGGTGGGATTTGATGTTCTAGAGAAAACCAAACTTACTTTTTGTACTTATATCACATGCAGGTGTGGTCATGAGTTCTGCTATTCCTGTGGGGCTGAATATAGAGAAGGCCAACAGACATGTCAATGTGCTTTCTGGGATGAAGATAATACTGATGATTTAATCTCACAATCTGCTCAAGAATCAGAACAATGGGCTTGGGAGACTTTCAATTCAATGCCGATGATAATGGACGCATACTCAGAGCAAGAAAGATCCCAGTTAGCACTGATTCAGAGGTTCCTTGCTGGCGGATTCAGCCTAAGTGATCATAATCCCTATCAATCCCCACCTCGCTGTACAGATTCCTATCTAGATGCCATGAAAGATTTGCATCAGCTTCCTTGGCTAGAGAGGTTTGTCTCTGTCATTAGTGATGACTACTATGAGGACTACATGCAATGAAAAAAAAGCTTATATGCTATAAGCTTTAGGAAAATAAGCTGCATGAATCACGAAAAGTGGGAAAAAAGAAAGATGATATGTAGGTAAAGAGTCTGTTTACACACCTGGCATGGAAAATAGCTGCTCCTCTTCTTTGGAGTCGTGTGATTCTATGTCAAAAATTTGATACCCTAAAGATGGAAAAAGAAGAAAAACATTGTTCTATTAATCAAATCAAAACATTGTCATTTTTTCACCCGTTATCATTTGATTTCAAGTTGCGAGAGCAGTTGATCAGTTGCTTGACATGTTATTCCCCATCTTTTTTGTTTTTTCATGGAATGAATGTATAGTTTCAGATAGAATTCCTTTTCCCCGTTATGTTCTAGACAGAGTTACATCGATGAAGTGAGACGCTTGTATGTTATTTGGTTGGGTACTTTCAGGAAAGGAATGATACATGATTTAGGTGACATCTATAAAGATTGACTGCTTGCATGTATAAATCGTAGCGTCCTTGTATTAATGAAAATAAACCATGTTTATGGAAAGAATACTACATTTTTAAAGCAACTTAGCTATCTTTCGATAAGAAATACACCCTAAATAATCAAGTAGGGACACAAATTCATCATCGACTGCACAAAAATCCTTACGAAGAGTTGGTCACGAAGCTAGTGGGAATTGTGCATATTTAAAGCAAGAGGAATGGGGATTAAAAAAAAAAAAAAAAAACCTTCAGGTATAATATTATCCGAGTCCCTCAAATGTCATGGAAAGAAAGCTCAAGTAAGTTCTAAATTCTCTTAGAAGCGGTAGAACGTTGGTTTATTAATCTTTTAATATAATTAGTAAGCGATGTACCCACGTTGTAGGATTAAAAATATTTACATATAAAATTATTAATAAAAATGCAAAAAATGTGATGCACCCCCTTAAAAGAATGTAAAGAATTATATAATAAAGTGCTAAATTTTTATTCTCATTTTTCTATCAAAATTTTTAGTTAACAAGTCGTTGGTTGTTCTATTATATCAATACCTACTATAGGAGCTTGTCTGGAAAGGTTCGATGTCGATGGTGTAAATGAGTTGCGAGTGTGCGATCCAATAATTTGGGCTTCCATGAAGTTTAGTAAGAACTTTCAGAATAAAATGGGCTTGGTTTACTTAATTTCAATTTTCCTCTTCACCCATAAGCTTGTGTTTGTTTGAAAATTGCAATGGTTATCTAATGTTGGGAGATGAAATCGTTGGTGGAATCCAAAACTATCGAGTACGATGTTACTGAAACAAATAACTGTCCTCAAAATTACAAGATTAGCAACACTATCTTAAACTCTCATCGTGGGCACCCTTGTAAACGATCCCGGATTCACATTGTGCACTTCTTCAATCTGCCACTCTTAATGTCCATGGAAGTTGAACAAAACTTTGGATCTTCAAAATTGCGTACTTTTCTTCTCTAACGTGGGGTAGGACTAGGCCTAGCAATCGTTCCATGCTCATGCTTTCGTGCTTCTATAGATTGCATATCTTGTGCATTCGCGCTTTTATGTACGGCGATCCAGTATGCTTGCATGACTCTGTGCTTTTTCCTTTCCCGTGTTATCATTGTATTGCCCATTTATACGTATGCTGCATTTGTGCTCTTGAATGGTCTTGATTGTCTATGTAAATTACATATATATATATATATATTGTAATTTTCGGAATTTTCTGCAGATATTATCATATTGCTGTGTAAAAAAGATACGAAAAAATAATATTAAAAAATTTTATTTAAATTCATAAATTAGTTTTAAAAAGTACAAGAAAAAAAAATGAGAATTTAAGTTTTGCACTTTGTGTTATTGGGAAAATAAATTACATTAGTAGCTCAAGAATGCATTGAAAATAACACAAAAGAATTTAAAAAAAAAGTCCAAACTTTATCAACTCTCACGATATTCAGTGGTTAAGAACTTGTTGTATTTATTCAAGTTAAGCTTAAGCTTTTATTGCAATAATTTAATTATTATATGATTAGATAAGCTTAGAAAAAAAAAAAAAAAAAAGCTTAAATAAAGTCAGGAGGTATATATGGAGACACGACCAGATGTTCTTTGAGCTTGAGGAGGTGATGGTGGTGGTGCATAACCCACTCTTGATTTTCTCTCCTTACTTATCTGATTTGGGATCAAGAGTATCCAGCCTTTCATCTTGCCGAGATTGGTGAGATCGAACTTTTACAAATAGTATTGTATGGTGTTGTCGTATACCGCCATTCCATCTAGTTGCTCAAATAATCTTTGCATTTGATATTGTGTGGGGTTCGAGCTGGGCATTAGTCACCTATTCCTCTCTTTATTGCCTTCTTTCCTCCTTATGCCTTGGTGAACTATAATCCTCCATTCTCAATGGGGGAGTATTGGTGGTGTTGTGCTAGTTGTGGTTGTGATGCATCCTACACAATCGATTAGTTTTCTCATTATGCATGAAGTGCAGCTTCTTCTTTACCGCTTCTATGTTGAGATGCCCTCTTGATTTCTACATTATATCTGTGTCCGAATTGGAACCTTGAGAAGCAAGGACGAGTTTAATGAATCGAAAGTAGCTAAGATGTGAGTCCTTCCGCGCTGGTGTGCGTAGCAAGTAGTTGAAAACAGTTTTGACCAATGTTGACTGATGTTCCTATTAGCAATGAGTCGACGATAAAGTGGTCTTTTTTGGAAAAGAAATTCTAAAGATTAGACCGTGGAGCAAGAGCATGTGCGATGATGTAGTGAAATATTATACTGAGTATGGTAGGTCACCTGTGTGCAGATTTCTCAAGTGTTAGCTCAATGTCTGACTCCCACAAATCGGTAGCTTGAAGACACGTTAGAAGGTGTCCAACATGTCCCATGGCACCAATAATAAGTAACCTTTTAGTCTTTCAAGCAAGTTGTTGAAATATTTTGGTGTGATTTAGAGAGCAGGACCAAACTTAGAGGTGGTCAAATAGCTGGATTCCATGCTTGTCTTTCGTGACTCTAATTCATCCTCATCCACCATATCTTTTAGGTAGCTGATATCGAAGGATATCTATATTTGAGTTACATAGAAAAGTTGATATTATTCATTGGAATTTAAGGTGTTGGAATTTATGTTTTTGGCCCTTGTAAAAATGATTTTTAGGGCCTTATTTGAATAAGAATTAAAGGAAACAGTTATAATGAACGAATTAATTTAAAGAATTTGATACACTAGTAGATAAATTCAAAATGTGTTTAATTATAATTAATATGATGCACAATTAGATCATATTTATTCAAAATATATTCAATTCTCAACTTTAATCTCTATTTCTTCAAATAATTAAAACATATATACACAAGAAATTCAATAATAACAATATCAAGTGAAAAAAGGTATAAAAGAAGTTCTCAACTATAAGGTTTAGGCATGAAAAACTAAAAAGAGAAACAAAACAATCAAGATATATGATTTCTAATATGGAATGAATAAGTGCAACCCTTAGCACCAAGGATGATTAAACCATACCAAAGTTCATGATAAGACGATGTCTGTAGGCTTGAGCTTAACATCTTCAAATAGACCTAGGTGGCAATTCGGATCGGCCATGAATCAGCAGTTCTTGAATTGTCGGTTCATGTAGCTCGTCGATTTATGGCCCTTGAATCATTTTTTTTTTTTTATCTTATTGATCCTTTAATAGTTTTTTTTTCCTTCAATTCGTCCATAAAATATACATTAAAAATGGAAAAAATAAAATACAAAAAAAGTTTCTTACAGTATGAATACCTAATGTCCTAATCTGATCGAGTAGAGTGAAGTGGTTGGAGGAAAAATATTTTTTATGGTCGTCCGAAAAGTATTTACATATCTACCAATCAGAATCAGATTGCCATAGTTCGGTTTGAATTTTTAAAAAACTTTTAGCTTGTTGATTAATTTTACGTTTTCGCAAAAGCATCCAAGTATACGTGATTATCTAAGTTAAATTTTTTGAAGGAAAATAATTTTAGTCGATCATAATTTGAAAAAACCTATGTTATATTAGTATTTTTGGGAAAACCATGCCATTTAGGTTTTTTGGATAATTAGGAAAAAAAGATTTTTCTACGTGATAAAACTTTTTTGTAAAGGATGAAAAGAAAATTTAATATATATTATCTTGAGGTAATTGTTCATGTTCACGAGTAAGAGTAAATCCCGTGGGTAAGCTTAGGCTTCCATCAAATCGGTTCCAATCATTGAAATAATCATCCTCTTCGCTTGATGTCCAACGTGGTTCTTGTCATCTATAGGTCGCTTTATACTAATCTTTTGTGCAAGCATTTATCTCAACATTGACAATAGATAAGGAGACTCGATGTTCATTGACGATTAGGCTTGCTGTACTAAATGCTTGCTTAACGGTGACCATTGAAGCTGGAGTAGCAAGTACTTCATGGACAATGCAAGATAGTAGTGGGTAGTTCCTTCTATGCCTTTACCACCACTCTAAAATATCGAAATCCTTGATGGAGATATTTTTTGAAAACTCGAAATTTGTATTAGTATAATGTTGCATCTCAGACATTAGACCACCAGATTGTTGCTTCTTTAATTTTTGTACTAGTGATTACTCATCCATAAAAGAGTAATGCCGCTCCTTGGTGGGTAGTGAAAGAAAGATTGATGACTGGCCATGGTACTGACTTTAATAGTAGTTGAGCATCTCCTCTATGTCCATTGTTACTGTCGACACTTCTTACTGTGCTTCTAAGTTGTATACATCGTAAAAATTTGTTAGATCCTGAATGTAACCATAATAAGTTTTTAAATACATTAGTAATAATTCCTCTTTACAACAAGGATCTAAAATAATTACTATAAGATAAATACAAGGAATTTCTTTATAATAAGTTAACCACTTCAATGTCATATCGTATATGTATGCATATAAGTTTGGGTCCTTACGGGCTTGAAGTAGCATGCCAAGTATACTGACGACTGATATAATAAACAAGTGAACACTAGGCCTATAAACTTATAAAAAAGTTTTAGTAGTATCATGAAAAACTTTCAAAACTTTAAGTAATTGGATACAAATATCCCAATTACTAAGGAAAATGTCAACTCCTTGCATGTTGTACATTGTGAAGTCACACAGCAATTCGCTGTAAGGAACTGTGCTATACAAAAACTCATAAGTCGAGTTCCAGCGATGTTGCACATCCATCTTAAACTTCCGAGGTCTCTTCTCACATTTCATGCAGAAGTTCCTCCACTTTTTGTAAAGAGACGGTCTATTTGTTATTGTCTTAACGATGTTCTTGATTAGAGCTATATTATCATACAAAGCTGTAATGCCATCTTTGAAACGCAAGTTAAGAATATGACATACACAATATATGTAGAAAAAAATCCCCCTTAATGTTGGTTGACAATAATTACATTATAAAAACCAATAGAAAAAATTTTCCCCATTAATCCATACTCATTTAGGATTTTTCTAATAATTTTATAAATGTTTTGCGTCATGTGTCGATTGTTCAATACCCTTAAAGCCAATAGTCGTTTATTAGTTGCCAATTATCGTCTACTTAGTGAACAGTAATACCCGTATAAGAATTATTACGAAAAGGATCCATCCATATGTCTGTACATATGGACACTTATGTATCGAGGGAAGCAAACTTACTTGCAAACTCTCTCTTACCTTTGTAGTAGAGCTCCTGTGTAGCTCGAGTTATTGTTCTGCGACTATGCTGTTGTGAGTTGGGATTAAACATCCCCTATCCGTATTAACTTTGCCACTTTGATGCACCCACATTGGATGAGAGGTGCATGTTTGCCAGGTATTGTGCCAGGTTATATTTATGCCTCTCTTCATCATATCTCATTAGCATCTGTTCAAATAAATCACCATCTCAGACAATCTATTGCTGTGTTCTATCTATTACCACCTCACTGGGATGCTTCAACCTTAAGTGCCTGTAAGGATACTATATCCCTCTCCCATTTTCTAAGAGTAACTTGTGTTACAGTAGTTGCAGAATGCCTTCAAGTTCCCCCTTTCATCTATACCTTTATGGAATGAGTAGTACAAATATTAGACTTACCGAGTTTAGGAGGCTTACATGAATTGGATGGTCTTGAACTGCTGGGCCCAACATTTTCCCATATGTTTCTCTTTTGTTTCAAGAATAATTTCTATGTTGTCCTTCTCATCCTCGAACATGCTTATGGGGCAACTCATCTTTGGGGGTGCAAATCCTATGGGTTGTATAAGGACACTCATGTGAGGAGGTTCAAATCTAATATGATGTTTAGGGATACTCATGTATAGAGGTTTGAAATCGAGAAGTGGCGTACTCTGGTAACTCATGTAGTGATATTTAACATCAAAGCCAAGAGATGGTGTGCCACGATTACTAGTGCAAAAAGGTTCTACATTGAAGCTCGGAGATGATGTAAGTTCTTCTTCCATGTTCTCAACTATATTGTGTGTCCTTTGCTCATTCAGGTCGTTTTCATTATTTGAGTACACTTGAACGTCCTCAAATCGTTGTGACGCAGATGACGTATTGGAAATTCCAACTCCCTTACCCCTTACTTTTACTACTAGATGATGAATTGTGTTTTTTACTAGAGAAGGTATGGCATAAAAATCTTTCAATTGGTGCAAATATTTTTTTTTCTTACTTCCTACAACAAAGATTTATGAGTGAAAGACAGAAATAATATGTAAGTGAAAATAAAGCAGAAATTATATGGTGGGTATATGTATGGCAGCATTATTTGGTAATGTAAATTGTTCTGTGTGGTGGAGTGGAGAATTACGAACAGAAATTGGTGGTTGGTAGAAGGAAATATTTATAACAATATTTCCCAATTGAAAAGAATTTGAAGGTAGAATAGTTGGAGTTAGAGAGATTTAATTAGTTTGTAAAGTAAGTGTTGCTGTTAAGCTTGAACTTGCTATTTATAAGGATCGAGGAATATATGAACGTATCATTTAAATTTTGAAATTTTAAATTTTACGCAGTTTGGCATTGCAAATTTTAAATTTTGAATTGCAAATTTAAAATTTGTGGTGTGTGTATCAAAAGTTAAATTTACATCTATAAATTTAATAGGAGACAGGACAGAGGACAAGGAGGTAAGGGTCTATGTAGGGGGTTGACTGGCCAAATTTTTTTTTTTTAATACTCGACGGTTTCACCCAAGCAAACCACCTAGGCCTTAAAAGTCCAACGGTTCGGCTCGATCACTAATAGGCTGGGTCGGTTCATAGTTCGAAACCGGTCCTTACTTAAGTCTATTTCCAAATATTGTTGATAGAAATTGTTGTTAAGCTTTTTTTCGTTGTGTGAAATCTTTCGAATTTTTAGATTCAATTACATATATTTCCTTACAATTATTTGTTTTGATTAAAGAAATTGTTGTTAAGCTTACTTTTTTTTTTTCCTCTAGAACATGTTTCCATACTATTTTTCTAACCTAAAATGTTCGTTGACTGTGATAGTTGTTTCATACAACTCTCTTTTATCTTCCTCCTTCCATGAATGTCCTCCTTCGACAACAACATTGTATAGAAGGCCTTCAAAGTCGTAAATGAAATACGTTCGGCACAAATTCAAAAATGTATGCAACCTTCCACCTTAAATTCGAACTTCATATACAACTTCCTAAATGTTTTCAAGTCATAAATGCTCCTCTAATTGGGCTTGAACTAGTAGGAGATAGGTGAAATCACATGCTAAATCAGGTCAACTATATCTAATATCACATGAAAATGGGTAAGAGATGGTTTTTTTATTTTTTTTGGAAGTACGGGTATTGTGATGCAAATTATATTTAGAGAGTTTTAGAATGATGGAGTAAGGTGTTAGAAATAGGCGAAGGAGTTATAATTTGTACTATAAATATAACTAATGGTAAATGTAATGGAAGAAAATTTATAGCAAATATAATGAATGAAAATGTAATTATCAACATTTAGAAAAATGTAATAATGGCATCATAAACAAATATAACCGATAAAAAGGTAGAATTTGAAAAGGCAAAAACTTTAGAATTTATATATTATGATAGGTAATAGATATCAATAATTCACAATGTTGATTCAAATTTAAAAATAGTTTTTTTCCAAAAATAAATTAAAAAGTAATATCAAATACAAAGAGCCATTACAATTGTTGATACTCTTAGGAGCATTAGAATTTAGTTTCTAGAAGTTGTGATAATAAGGAAGTGGTGGAATATAAAGTGTGATGGTGGGTTAAGGAAGTTGTGTTCCTTCCTAAATTAAATTTCCAAGAGTTTTCGACGATTTATTTTATACATAAAAATTTGAGCAGTTAATAGTAAATTATTATCATATAAATTTTCAAAACAATATCAGATATTAAAACTAGAGATTCTATTGGAGTGTATTTAGGATGGGTTTCGTAAAATTCAAATTTAACTTAATACCTTATTGGTTTTCCATCAAAACCTATTTTGTAACCCTATAAAGTATTTATCATATATCTAGTATGTGCTCCCGTAGAATTTTATTGAACTTACAATTACAACCTAACTCAATAAAACCCTATAGTTTCACAAAACCTCATTAAAGTATTAGGTTGTAAATAATTAGTAAACTATTGTAATAAATTTGAAACATGAGTAACTTAAACTAGTTATCTAGAAAAAATAAATAAATAAAAAAGATAGACTAACAGAGCTATGAACCTAAAATAATAACATACCATACTATGTTGTCTGATACGAGGCAAGCGCACCTATCAATTTTAATATAGCGGATATGAGTCCGAGTCGATCCCTTAGAGATTTTAAGTATTAATATTGACTTTAGCTTTATTATCTAACCGGAAAATTGTGTCGAGTTGAATGAATTAAAAATACTAAAATTAATAAAATAAACTAATTATGAGACTTAACTAAGCAAATTAGAAAGCAATAAACTACGAACGACTTCAAGTATGTAATAATGTATTTAGGAATTATTTCCCCTAGTGTTTAACATGTAACCTTTTTAAAATATATTCAATTTAGTTTCTATAATTCTTGACCGGAGGGATTCATAATTAAAGCTAATATCTTTCTCAAGCATATTAACCCTAATCCTAAATTATTTACCGGAATCTCTTCACTTAGTAATATAACTTAGAATTGCATTAATGTTTAATGAATTCCCACACAAATAATCAACTTTCCGGAAGAAACATATATCTTATCTCTAAGTCTACATGTAATTCTCTCCAATTATGCTAAGATCTAATTACACATGCAATTTCTCAATCAACATGCATAATATCATATATTGATATTCTAGAATTATCAATCCATAACTAAATGACATAATTGAATCAAGAAAAGATAGAAACTTTCTTGAAATTATAATTCAATCCAAGGGTTACATGAAACCCTAGGTTCCATAATCCTAAATACTTGAATTCTAAGCTATCATGACGAATCTAAAAACGAGTTTCATCAAAAACATGAAATAAAGCATGAAAACCCCTCTTGATTTGATGAACAATCTCTCTAATCTTGAAATCGATGTCGTTCTTGCTTCTTGATTAATGTTCTCCTTAAATCTCTTCTTGTCTCTTGTTTCTCCTTTTTTGTAATGTCTCTCCCTTTATTTTAAACCCTAAGATCCCCTTATATATGTGTATTACACGGATTTTATTTTCATCACCAGACACGGCCTGGGATACGGTCGTGTCCTCAGGCCGTGTAACATTCTGCACTAAGGTAAAATTTCTGCACAACTTCAAAACTTCATAACTTCTTCGTTTGAACTCGGAATTGAGTGAAACTTGATTCGTTTTCTTCGTTTTCGAGCCTAGAACGCGTTTAAACCCTGAAATCAACATTTTACTCAATTAAGTATCAATTTCTTTAAAGAAAACCAAAAATGTACGGGAAATGCTATAAAATCACCATATGGAATATGTTTAAAATCAGAGTTATCAAATTTCCCCATACTTAAGCATTTGCTTGTCCTCAAGCAAATAAATCAAAACAAAACTTTCAGGACAAGAAACACTAAACAAAATTTATCACTATTTAGGAAATCGGTGAAATAATACACTTGACCGGAAGAAAGATAAGAAAATCATTCTCAACTAACTTGCAATAATAAAATCAACCAATTTCATCTGACCATATTCGAATGCTCCAACCATACTTAATATTAGAATTCACTAGTTAATTTATGAAAATCAAAGTTTACCCAAGCCATTTAACCAAGGATTCTTAAACTAAAAATTAGATTTAACATCTTGCCAAACGAGAAAAAGTCATAAAAATTTTGTCCATTTAACTAAAGTGTATACAATTCTCTCTTCTATCTCACCAAGCACCATAATCTAAAACAAATACATTTTACATCCACTCTTCCTCTGATCATCCCCCTAGTTCATGCTTTTGTTGAGAGGTCTTTNTATATGTGTATTACACGGATTTTATTTTCATCACCAGACACGGCCTGAGATACGGTCGTGTCCTCAGGCCGTGTAACTTTCTGCACTAAGGTAAAATTTCTGCACAACTTCAAAACTTCATAACTTCTTCGTTTGAACTTGGAATTGAGTGAAACTTGATTCGTTTTCTTCGTTTTCGAGCCTAGAACACGTTTAAACCCTGAAATCAACATTTTACTCAATTAAGTATCAATTTCTTTAAAGAAAACCAAAAATGTACGGGAAATGCTATAAAATCACCATATGGAATATGTTTAAAATCAGAGTTATCATTGTCCGAATACAAAATGTGGAACAACACCCAATTACAATGGCAACAACAATTTGTAAACTACAACATTAAGTTCTTGAGTCACTATATTACCTCTTAATTTCTAATCTGTGGACTATCTTAAAAGAGAACAACAATTTGCAAATCCTCCTCTAGAAGGGACTTTGACAAGATCTCCTAGTTCAACTTCCTATCCCCATGGCTCTTATCAAACTAGCACACTTTCCAATCAGAATGGTAAATACCATCCAAGCCTCCCTAACTCACTTGAACAATGTCTAAGTGATCTCGGCAATGCGAGCCTCCACTTAAGAAGACAACACTGCGGTAAGCTCGATGTGCAATGTCATCTCCTGCTTGGATGCCAAGTCACATAAGGGAGCCAAAGGAATAATATCCACTTGACCCACCTCGTGGCTAGCATCCTAAAAAGCAGACTCTAACCTTACTTATTCCCCAATATGAACACCTGTATGCATAACCTCAACATGAGGTCTCTTTGAAGCCTCCCTATTATCTTAAGATCTCTTTTCCATCCTCCTTTGCTCTTTAGGACTCTTAAGCATCACCTTAAGGTAAAGCTATCCTCTATGAGGCTTTTCATCCATCCTTACTCTGACCTCCTAAACTCCCGATAACTTTAGCCTTCCCCTTGTCGGCCTTCGAGGGTTCCCTTTCTTCTTAGAAGCACGAGTAGCCTTAGCCTGATCCTTCCTCATCCTTACCTCCTTGGCCTTGTTTAGCAGATCCATAATGTTTTCTGTAGCCAATTTCTAGGCTACAAGAAAAGAGAGAAACACATTAATAAACATCTCACTAGCTGTGTTAGGCTCAAGTTACTTTCGCTTCGCCACCTCTTAATGACGATCATACACGGCTGTACTTCATAAGGGCAGGAGACGACCTGTGAAGGTAACTGGAAATATATCGTGACCCTTGCAATATTTTTCCATAAGCTTAGCAGCATTCTAGGGTTGATTTTGATGCCTCCACCATTGGTCAAGAATCTCATCCACCGTTGCTCGATCATTATCCCTGAGCTTATAGCTGATGTTAGTATAGATGGGTATAGTCCAATGCGTTCCACTACATCCAAAAGTCAAAATCATGAGCCGACCTTATAATCATCTAGTGAGGTGTCCAATAATGAACTTTAAAAGTTGGACTATCCAAAATTTTTCAACCTAGCCAAGTCGCCATGTAATGCTAACCCTCCTTATCAATCTCTAATTAGAAAAAATAGTGAAACAATTGGTTAAGGGGGAGGGGGCAGAGGCGGGGGTAGAAGAGGGAGAGGGTGGTGGTGGGTAGGTTTGGGGGAGGGAGGGAGAGGTCGGCCTATGCACAAACTAGTTGTATAGTACCTTAAACGCTGCAAGGTATCTGTAGAGTTGGGGGTCAATTGGGCTGGATATAAATAATGGTATGAGAAAATCTCCTTCATAAAACAAAAGAACGACAACCTAAACCCATACTCCATATGGACATAGTAAAAACATAACACCTTGTTTGAATCAATCAAGGGAGCTCGATCTTTGTCGGTAGGCCGAATTACCTCCTAATTCACCTATAAATGTAAGCTTGCGGTTAGGAATTGTATTGATTATGCCCTTAGGACTATCGCCTTCTCTAGCTTCCTTGTAGGGAGCTTACACCTCCTTTTCACCTTCCCTATCATTGAGTACTTGTCTCGAGGAATCGCCTAAATTGTTACAAATACATATTTATTTCACATGCTCATTAGCTTGAGCATCACACGTACAGAGAGAATATATATATATCTAGAAGTATCTGTTATAAATACATGACTTCATTTTTGACAATACAGAATTTGGTTATAATAGTTGGAATCTCATTTTCTCTCTTCTATTGCACTTTCATATTTTTCTTCTTGTGCCTTCATCTTCTTCTTTTTCTGGACTCACACATTTATTTTCAAACTTTGTTAGCTTACATCCATAAACCTTTTATAGTAGTAGAGTGTTGTTTTAACATGGTATTAGAGCACACTAGCATTATGAATAATCAGGTTTCCCCTCTAGAAGATGTTACTTCACCATTTTATCTTCATCATGCAAATTCACAGAATCCTGTCTTAATCATACCACCATTATTAGGATTAAACTACAACACCTAGAGTAGATCTTTTGTTCTTGCACTTTCAATTCGAAATAAATTCAAATTTATTGATGGATCCATTGAAGTTCTTGAGAAGTCCGATCCTCTTTACTGGCTTTAGAATTGATGTAATGATCTTATTGTTTCTTCGATTTTACGTTCTATTTCTCTTCACATTGCTTCAACAGTGTAGTACATGCAATTTGCTAGAGAGATTTGGGATAAGTTAAAAACTAGGTTTACACAACCTAATGATACATGCATTTGTCAATTGTATCACATGTTGTATACAGTTGTTTAGGGAAATAGATCAGTAGAAGATTATTTCACTGAATTAAACATGACATGGGAGGAACTTAGAAATTATTGATCGCTTCCTCATTGTTCTTGTGGAGAGTGTGATAAAAAGTGTTTTGATAAGTTTGTGGATATGGCTCAAAAGGATGATGTGTTTAAGTTTCTCAATGGTTTGAATGAAAGTTTCTCAGTGTTGCGGTCTCATATTTTGGTTTTAAAGCCTTTTCCAACCTTAGATGAGGTGTATAACTTGGTAATCAAGGATGAATTTCAACATTATCATCATCTAAGAGATATTTTGGATTCTGATAATTCTGCTATGTCTGCTATTAGTGTTAGTAGGCAACGAATAACTAAGAATGAGGTTGTTTGTAGCTATTGTCACAAGAAAGGCCATTTAAAGGAAAGGTGTTACAAGCTAATTATATCTCCTCTTCATTACAAATTTAATAAGTCAAATGTATTAGGAGTAAATCAAGTTTCTATCACTGGATCTTGTAAGTCTTCTACTAATGTTTTGTCCAAGAATTTTGTAAGTAATACGGTGAATATTGTAGAAGCTGATAGCAATATGAATTTTACAAAGGAATAAGTACTTCATTTACTTAGCTTGCTTCATATTTTAGATAATTCCAGCTTCCCTAACAGTTGTTTTACTACTTCTTCTATTTCTACTTCTTTGCTTGCTATTCTATAGAGTGACAGTGGTTCTCTACTCTAAAGCAGTATGATAGGTACATCTTTGTCTATTGCTTGTTTTTCTTCTTAAAAAATGGCTACGTTAGTATCTTAGGTCCTAGATTTAGGTGTAACTAATCATATGGTCAGTTCTATTGATCTTTTTCATTCCTATTCTATTATGTCTAATTGCTTTGTCCAATTACCTAACAAAGAGCAAGTTCAAGCCACATATAAAGGTGTTGTTCATTTGAACTCATAGTTAGTTTTATTTGATGTCTTGTTTATTCCTAGTTTCACATTCAATTTAGTTTTTATCTCTAAGTTGGTATCTAATGCTACATAATTAGTGTTATTCATGAATCATTGTGCATATATTTAGGACTTTGCCACCAAGAGAGCGATTGGTCGTGCCAAGGCTAGAGTTGGACACTACTTCTTGGAGTAGCCTCTAAATGATGTTATTGTTTCTCATTCTTGTAATAAATTGGCTATTTCAACTGTACTCAGTGAGTTGCTAATTTCTTTTGATCTATGGCATTTTAGGCTTGGTCATCCTTCTTTGGATAGAATGAAATGTATTCAAAAGCTTGATAGTTCGGTTTCTCCTTGTAAGCTTGATTGTGTTGTTTGTCTTTTGGCAAAACAATAGAGTTGTTCTTTTCGTACTTATGTTAGAAATACTTCATGTCCTTTTGACATAATTCATGTTCATATTTGGGGACCTTTCTACACCTACTCTTTATGGACATAAATTCTTTGTTACTATAGTAGATGATTTCACTTAAGAGTTACTTGGGTGTAACATATGAAATCCAAGTTTAAAGTAAAGACTATAATTCCTAGTTTTTATTAGCTAGTTTTAACTCAATTTGGTCACAAAGTTAAAATCCTTCGGTTAGATAATGGTTCAGAGTTCATGCTAGTTGACTTCTATAGTTCTTATGGCATCATACATCAAGTCACTTGTGTTGAGACTCTATAACAAAATGGCATTTTATAACGTAAGAATGAAGACATTCTTAATGTTGCAAGGTCTTTATTGTTTCAATTCTCACCGCCTCTTCAATTTTAAGGAGATGCTATACTGATAACCACATATCTCATAAACCATATACCTACCCCTATCCTAAATAATTCCTCACCATATTAGCTTTTATTGCAACAAACACCTTCCTATGGACATCTTCATGTTTTTGGTTTCCTTTGTTTTGCTTCTACTCTCATTAGGCAACAAACAAAGTTTGATATAAGGGCTCGTCCTTGCATCTTTGTAGGCTATCCTTTTACTATTAAAGGATACAAATCACATGATTTGGTTGATGATAAATACCTTGTTTCTTGGGATGTTCATTTTCTTGAACATGTTTTCCCTTTTGAAGCCTCCTCACTTCATCATTTTTTTCTGAATAAGTCACAAACATTGCCTTTACCTTGTGTTTCTTATTGTTTTGATATTGATTAACTCTTTTCTGCTTTCAGTCCTGCCTAACCAAATTGGTTTGTACATACTCCTTTCAAGTTTTTTCATTCTAGTAGTTCTCAACATAGTGAATCTATTAATGAGTATGGTGTGGTACAGTCCATAGATACACATTCTCCTTATACACATGTTCCTCCTATATATAATTTTGATACACACATTCTTCCTACAAATTTGCTTTTACCTGTGTTTGGTTCATCACAATCTGGTTGTACTTATGTTTTTGATACACATTCTCCTATTCCTGTTCTTAGGCATAGTTCTAGTGCAATACGTATGCCTTCTTACTTGAATGACTATCATCACAATTTAAGTCTTGCCTTAGCCGATCCTTCATTCTTGTCTCTTTCTTTGTCTGTTTCTACCTTACATCCCATAGAAAGTGTTTTGTCTTATGATCATCTTTCTCCATTATTTAGGGCTTTCACAGTTCAATTAACTAAACACTTTGAACCCTCTAGTTATGCTTAAGCAGTAAAATTTGAAACTTGGCATAAAGCCATGAATGGATTCTTATTGTTTTGCCTCTAGGCAAACACACTATTGGTTGTAAGTGGGTTTATAAGTTGAAAACTAAGGTGGATGGTTCTATTGATCACTATAAGGCTCGCTTGGTTGCAAAAGGTTATAGACAACAAGAAGGCTTTGATTACAATGAGACATTTAGCCCAATCATTAAACATACAATAGTTCGATTGTTTTTCTCTTTGTCAATTGTCTTTAATTAGCACATTCATCAAATGGATGTGTATAATGCATTTCTAAATGTGGATTTATTTGAAGAAGTCTATATGGAAGTTCCTATAGGTTTACGTATTTAGGGGGAGTGTAGTGTTGATCAGAAAATGGTCTGTAAGCTAAACAAATCACTATATGGCTTGAAGCAAGCCTCAAGATAGTGGAATGCCAAATTAATGAGTGATCTTTTAGCCAATGAATTTGCTCAATTATATTTTGATTATGTTCTTTTCACGAAAGGATCAAGGGATGATTTTATTACAATACTAGTGTATGTTGATGATCTTACTATAGCTAGCAAGTGAATAGAAGTAATTGAGAATTTTAGGTTAAGGATTTAGGTGAGATGAAGTACTTCATTGGTTTGGAGTTAGCTCACTCTAAAGATCATATGGTACTAAGTTAAAGGAAATTTTCCTTAGACTTGTTGACTGATACCGGTTTTCTAGGGGCTAAGCTAACATTTACTCCTATAATCGTAAATCATAAGTTGTCTTGTAAGGACACAATAGTTGTTGTTGATGTTGTGTTTTGTCTACAGATTATTGGCAAACTTTTGTATTTGTCAATTACACTTACAAATATTGCTTATCTAGTTTATTTTCTCTGCTAATTTATGGATAATTCGAAGCAAACACATCAAATAGCTTTGGAGAGAGCACTGAGATATATCAAACAGCAACCAGGGTAATGTTTATTCTTTTCTTATAAATCAAATTTGGTACTAGGAGCTTATAGTGATAGTAATTAGGGAAGGGGAAGGTGTCTTAACATTAGAAGATCAACTACTGGCATTTGTATTTTTTTGGGTGATTCACTTGTCAATTGGAAATCAAAGAAGCGGACTATAGTTTCTAAAAGTTCCATTGAATTAGAGTATAAAGCTTTGGCATCCACAACATGTGAAGCTATTTGGTTGTTGTCACTACTGTGCGAGGATTTTAAAGTTCCCATTGCCACTGTTGTTTAGTTGTTTTGTGATAGTTAGTCAGCATTACATATAGCACACAATTTGGTTTTCCATGAAAGAACAAAACATTTGGAGATTGATTTTCATTTTATTTGAGATAAAGTTACTCAAGGTGTTGTTTTGCTGATTCATGTGCAAAGTAAAATGTAGCTAACTGATTTATTTACCAAAGCACTTTTATTAGATCAGTTTAAGTTCCTTCTTAGCAAGATGGGAGTATTGAACATATACTCACCATCTTGAGGGGAAGTGTTACAAATACATATTTATTTCACATGCACGTTAGCTTGAGCATCACATGTGTAGAGAATATATATATATCTAGAAGTCTTTGTTGCGAATATACAACTTCATTTTTGGCAAAACAGAATTCAGTTATAACAGTTGGAATCTCATTTTCTCTCTTACAATGTACGTTCATATTTTTCTTCTTTCACCTTCATCTTCTTCTTCTTGTCTCACACATTTATTTTCAAACTTCATTAGCTTACGTCCATAGGCCTTTTGCAGTAGTAGAGTGTTGTTTTAACATAAATCATCCTTTACCTTTCCCTTTTGGCACATGTCTCTTCGTGGATGTCCTTCTTTGTATCGTTGTCGACCTGCCGTCATTGCTACAACCACGTACCATCACTAGGAGGGGGGATTTGAGTAGCACCATCACTTAACATTGTACTCTTTGATTTGCTAAAAGGTAACTGACTAAACTACCTCTCCCTTACCTTGAAAAAAACTTAAAGGTAGTTGCTAAAGAAATTGTTTGTTGAAGAAAACGAAGGAAACATTGGGAAAGCAAGAGATATAGAGAGAGAGAGATAAAAAGAATTTAAAAGTTAGGAGGAATTGAGCACATATAGGCTTATTTATACTTGTAAAGAAGGAAAACGAATCAACGTTTATAAGCAAGTATCAAGCCTGATTTTTTTATTTCTGTTATTTAAAAATTAATTTCCTATTTTCAATTAATATTAAACCATAACCCATTTAATATTAATCCTCGACTAAAGAAATTAGGAAATTCCAGTTTTTTATTTAGAATAATTTTTGGAGTCGCTACCCGACAGAAGTTGGGAAAAGAAAAAGGAACCGTAACCAACTGGGTGGATTGATTACAATTTGGCTACTGATCTTTGATTTCAATTTTAAATGAAGAACCAGAGGATTCCGAATTTAGGAGCTAACCTATTAAACCCTAATGGGTACTACTATCTACTTACCGAAATTAGGATTATTTTTTTAATTATGATATTTAAAAAATAAAAAAAAAAATCAAAAGAAAAAAAAAACCTAAGTTTCTATATATTTTATTGTCGCTTTGAAGGTGCCTACATACTCACTAACCGGGATCAGATGATCATAGTTTTGTCAGAAAATCTTTAGTGTGTTGATTGATTTTAATTATGAAAACTGCCCAAGTTTACGTTTTTAATTTATTTGGTTTATTTAAAAAAAATCTAAAGGGTCTTAACACTTGAGTGTTGTTATTGTTTTATAAAAAAAAAAATGCTCTAACAATTCTTTTTTTTTTTTTTTAAATGGTGTTCTGTTAATTTTATTTAAAGAAAGAGGACTTTCTATGTGATCAATCTTAACAACTTAATGCTAAAAGGCCCTAAACTAATATATAGACATATATATGAATATATCATGTTATGAACCTAACTGGCTAACTAACAGAATAATAGTATGACAATAAAGACAACAATAACAAAATAAAGAAATAAAAACATAAAGAAAACCATACTTGAACTTGGTTTTGACCATAGCATGGATTCAGTGCTGATTGGAAACTAGATAACAGCTCTAAAGTCCATATACAAATCAAGCTCCAACAAGTAATAAACCCGAGCCTCTAGCAATTTTAATAGTTGATGCTTAACAGCTCCTAAACATGAAGACCGAGTCATCCCCAACCAGATTCGTGCAGCTCATTGAAGAATTGAGCTTCTAATTTGAATGCAACATCACCTCCTGGAATACGATCAGCAGCTGAACTGTTTTTGTACAGCAGTGATCAACAGTGGCTATGCTCAGTAAAGCAAATTCGAGTTTGGCTATGTGTGGTATTAGGTGGCGGTTTGGTGAAATTCGAACAATAGAGACAGTAGTGTAACTGTTGTCATTGGCTTGCACAATGGCTTACGTATGATCGATGTGTTAAACTTACTACAGCTATTATGGTGGTGTTCAAGCAGCGAGGATTTGGCCACTACTGTCCGTATTGCATAGGGGATTATGGCCGTGTCTGCAATAACATGTCAAGGTGATCCTGTATGTTGTGTTGGAAGTATGAGTTTGGATGGATATGGATGAATCTCGTCAGTTAAGAATTGCTCGGGACAATGAGTAGCAGCATGCGTGGGGTTGTGTCGTCGATGAAGGAAGGTGGATTGTAGCCGCGAAGAAGACAGCAGTGCCCATGATTAGTGAATGCTGCTATCCGCTGCTGCTATGGCGTATATGTTAGACGAAGGACGAAGCGACAGCAATGGTGTGAGGTATCCTGATTAGTTGCAGTTGTTTATGTTAGAGATATTGGCGTGGCTATTGTGTTCAATCATAGGCGTGCAAAAGAGTTGTTTGGACGAAGATGTACGAGCTGTTTGTATATGATCATTGTAGAGACATGGACTGGAGATGGAGCTGCAAAGCTTAGACATGCCGTAGACGACGAATGGGCAGTAGTGTTGAGCTTTGGTGTGACCATGTAACAGCATAATGTGCTTGCTGATCCTACATGTTTGGCTCTTGATGTTATCCACCATTCACAGTGTGACCAATTAGAGGATAAGAGACAAAGACTGCAGTAAAGTGCAGCAGATTTCAACACTTTAGCGAATTGAAGACGGAAAGCGGCTGTGTTCAAGTCTGATGGCGTTAAGGATTAGGAGCTCGGTGTACTGGTGTGTTCATTGGGAATTGGCTGGAAGTAGTGTAATGGGCAGCAATTCAGTCACCCGTATCAACGAAGAACTTACATGCCGTGTTCGTATGTCAGGGTATAGTGGCTGTTCGTGGCTTCAATGATCGGCGTAGATCAGACTACCAGCCTATGCTGCCGAATGCTCGTGTGGACTACATAGGGGACTGTCTGATTCATAATGGCCAGTCCTTAGTGATAGTACATGAACGAGGACATGTGTGCTGTTTAAGGGATTGCTGTTATGCGTGTATCCAGGTGCTGGAGATCATGCGTAGAAGGCTGAGGGTGTTGGATTAAGGGTGGATGAACTTAGCTCCTCTTTTTGAATGTGTGTGTTGGACTGGTTAAAGTGTTGATTGGAGAAGGACTTATGTTTTCGGTCAACGTGTTTGGCTTGATGTCGGTTTGGAGTTGTGTAATTTGTTTTATTTCTCATGGTGAATTAATGAAGGATTTTTTTTTTCTTTTTGGGAGTCTTTTATTCTATATAGGCTAAACCATATCTTATCTATTGTATCTAATTTGATAATAATTAAACTAGATCCAAATTAATTCGAATTTGATTTAATAAAATCAAATTAGATTCAAATGTTTTTAATTAGATATGAATCCCATTTATTTCTCTCGCTCTTGTAAAATATAGAAAAACAAAAGACATAAGTGCCCAGCGAGACTCAAACCCAAGACCTCAAACTATATCCATTCCAAATACTCCAATACTTATTCGTTAGGCCGTTAGCCTGTACCTTGACATTCAGTATAATTAAATTGCACTTAAACCACGCAACTTCCTAAAATAATTTTTGAACTAAGCTAAAACTAAAACGAATGACTCTAAAATAATTTACTTCCTAAAAATCTACAAAACTCTTTATAATAATTTTTTTCTTTTCTTATTTTTTTGGTATTATCATCATTTGTTAAACTTTTATTATTTTTATCTTTTATTAATTTTTTTGTTATTTTTATTGTTGAATTAGGACCCTTTTTGTAAAAATAAAAATTAGGACTATAGAGGGCCAAAAATTAGGTATCTGCAGTTGCCCCTCCTTGTGGTGAAGTTTGAGTAAAACTTTGCCATAAAGACAAAAGAGACATCGTTTTTGCCTCAAGACGACTCTATCTTAAAGAACATTAAGATACTTGACAAGGGTTGGAATAGCAAGGGGAAGCACCTTTGTGAGTTGGCAAAAATCCCTAAAAAGAATAATGAGAACTTGATCGTGCCCTGATGAGCAGACTAACCAAGGCAGTTAAAGCACCTTTTGAGCTGGCTAAGACCTAAAAACGAGGAAAACTTGGTTGTGCCCGGATGAGCTGACACACCAAGGTGGTCAAAGCACCCTTTGAGCTGGTTAAGACCTAAAAACAAGGAAAACTTGGTCATGCCCCAATGAGCTGACTAACCAAGGCGGTCAAAGCGCCCTTTGAGCTAGCTAAGACCTAAAATTATAGGAAACTTGGTCGTGCCCTAATAAGCTGACTAACCAAGGCGGTCAAAGTGCCCTTTGAGCTAGCTAAGAAATGAAGAATGAGGAAAAACTTGGTTGTGCCTTGATGAGTTGACTAACCAAGGCGGTCAAAGCACCCTTTGAGTTGGCTAAGACCTAAAGAATGAAGAAAAACTTAGTCGTGCCCCGATGAGCTGACTAACCAAGGCGGTCAAAGCACCCTTTGAGTTGGCTAAGACTTGAAGAATGAGGAAAAACTCGGTTGTGCCTTGATGAGCTGACTAACCAAGGCAGTCAAAGCACTCTTTGAGCTGGCTAAGACCTGAAGAATGAGGAAAAACTTGGTTGTACCTTGGTGAGCTGACTAACCAAAGCAGTTAAAGCGCCCTTTGAGCTGGCTAAGACTTAAAGAATGAAGAACAACTTGGTTGTGCCCCGATGAGCTGACTAACCAAGGCGGTCAAAGCACCCTTTGAGTTAGCTAAGACTTGAAGAATGAGGAAAAACTCGGTTGTGCCCTGATGAGCTGACTAACCAAGGCTGTCAAAGCACTATTTGAGCTGGCTAAGACCTAAAGAATGAACAAAAACTTGGCCGTGCCTTAATGAGCTGACTAACCAAGGCAGTTAAAGCGCACTTTGAGCTAGCTAAGACCTAAAAACAAGGAAAACTTAGTAGTGCCCTAATGAGCTGATTAACTAAAGCGGTCAAAGCACCCTTTGAGCTAGATAGGACCTAAAAATAATGAAATCTGGTTACGCCCTGATAGGCTGACTAACCAGGGCGGTCAAAGCGCCCTTTGAGCTGGCTAAGACAAAAAATTGTGGGAAACTTGGTCGTGCCCTGATGAGCTAACTAACCAAGGCGGTCAAAGCGCCCTTTGAGCTGGTTAAAACCTAAAGAATGAGGAAAAACTTAGTCGTGCCTTGATGAGTTGAGTAACCAAGGCGGTCAAAGTGCCTTTTGAGTTGGATAAGACTTGAAGAATGAGGAAAAACTATGTTGTGCCCTGATGAGCTGACTGACCAAGGCGGTTAATGCACCCTTTGAGTTGCCTAAGACTTGAAGAATAAGGAAAAACACGGTTGTGCCTTAATGAGCAGACTAACCAAGGCAATCAAAGCACTCATTGAGCTGGCTAAGACTTAAAGAATGAAGAAAAACTTGGTTGTGCTATGATGAGTTGACTAACCAAGGTGGTCAAAGCGCCCTTTGAGCTGGTTAAGACTTAAAGAATGAAGAAAAACTTGGTCGTGTTATGATGAGCTGACTAACCAAGGCGGTCAAAGCGCTCTTTGAGCTGGCTAAGACTTAAAAATAAGGAAAACATGGTCGTGCCCTTATGAGTTGACTAATTAAGGCGAACAAAGCATTCTTTGAGCTGGCTAAGACTTAAAGAATGAAGAAAAAATTGGTCATGCCCTAATGACCTAATTAACCAAGGCGGTCAAACTGCCCTATGAGCTGGCTAAAACCTAAAAACAAGGAAAACTTGGTCATTGCCTAATGAGTTGACTAACCAAGGCGGTCAAAGCACCCTTTGAGCAGGCCAAGACCTAAAATTGTAGGAAACTAGGTCGTGCCCTAATGAGCTGACTAATTAAGGCGGTCAAAGCATCCTTTGAGCTGGCTAAGACCTAAAGAATGAGGAAAAACTTAGTCGTGCCTTGTTGAGTTGACTAACCAAGGAGGTCAAAGCTCCCTTTGAGCTAGCTAAAACATAAAAAATGAAGAAAAACTTGGCCGTGCCCTGATGAGCTGACTAACCAAGGCGGTTAAAGCACCCTTTGAGTTAGCTAAGACTTGAAGAATGAGGAAAAACTCGGTTGTGCCCAGATGTGTTGACTAACTAAGGCAGTCAAAGCGCTCTTTGAGCTGGCTAAGACCTAAAAAATGAAGAAAAACTTGGTCGTACCCTAATGAGCTGACTAACCAAAGCAGTCAAAGCGCTTTCTGAGCTGGCTAAGACCTAAAAACAAGGATAACTTGATAGTACCCTAATGAGCTGACAAACCAAGACGGTTAAAGTGCTCTTCGAGCTGGCTAAGACCTTAAAATAAGGAAACCTGGTCGTGCCCTGATGAGTTGACTAACCAAGGCGGTTAAAGTACCCTTTGAGTTGGCTAAGACCTAAAATTGTAGGAAACTTGGGCGTGCCCTGATGAGCTGACTAACCAAGGTGGTCAAAGCGCCCTTTGAGTTGGCTAAGACCTGAAGAATGAGGAAAAACTTGGTCGTACCCTGATAAGCTGACTAACTAAGGCAGTTAAAGCGCCCTTTGAGCTGACTAAGACTTAAAGAATGAAGAAAAACTTGGTTTTGCCCCGATGAGCTGACTAACCAAGGCGGTCAAAGCACCCTTTAAGTTGACTAAGACTTGAAGACTGAGGAAAAACTCGGTTGTACCTTGATGAGCTGACTAACCAAGGCGGTCAAAGCACCATTTAAGCTGGCTAAGACCTAAAGAATGAATAAAAACTTGGTCGTGCCCTAATGAGCTGACTAACTAAGGCGGTTAAAGCGCCCTTTAAGCTGGTTAAGCCCTAAAAACAAGGAAAACTTGGTAGTACCCTAATAAGCTGACTAACTAAGGCGGTCAAAGCGCCCTTTGAGCTGGATAGGACCTAAAAATAAGCAAATCTAGTCGTGCCCTGATAAGTTGACTAACCAAGGCGGTCAAAGCGCCCTTTGAGCTAGCTAAGACCTAAAATTGTAGGAAACTTGGTCGTGCCCGGATGAGCTAACTAACCAAGGCGGTCAAAGCGCCCTTTGAGCTGGTTAAAACCTAAAGAATGAGGAAAAACTTAGTCGTGCCTTGATGAGCTGAGTAACCAAGGCGGTCAAAGCGCCCTTCGAGTTGGATAAGACTTGAAGAATGAGGAAAAACATGGTTGTGCCTTGATGAGCAGACTAACCAAGGCAATCAAAGCGCCTATTGAACTGGCTAAGACTTAAAGAATGAAGAAAAACATGGTAGTGCCCAAATGAGCTGACTAACCAAGGCAGTCAAAGAGCCCTTCGAGCTGGCTAAGACCTAAAAATAAGGAAACTTGGTCGTGCCCTGATGAGCTAACTAACCAAGGCGGTTAAAGCACCCCTTGAGCTGCCTAAGACCTAAGATTGTAGGAAACTTGGTTATGCCCTGATGAGATGACTAAGTAAGGCGGTCAAAGTGCCCTTTGAGCTGGCTAAGACCTAAAGAATAAGGAAAACTTGGTCGTGTCCTAATGAGCTGACTAACCAAGGCGGTCAAAGCGCCCTTTGAGTTGGCTAAGACCTAAAAATAAGGAAAACTTGGTCGTGCCCTGATGAGCTATCTAACTAAGGCGGTCAAAGTACCCTTTGAACCAACTAAGACCTAAAAACAAGGAAAACTTAGTTGTACTATAATTAGCTGACTAACCAAGGTGGTAAAAGTACCCTTTGAGCTATTTAAGACCTAAAAATAAGGAAAAATTGGTCGTGCCTTGATGAGCTGACTAACCAAGGCGGTCAAAGCGCCCTTTGAACTGGTTAAGACTTAAAAATAAGGAAGACTTGGTCGTGCCTTGATGAGTTGACTAACCAAGGCGGTTAAAACGCCCTTTGAGCTGGCAAAGACCTAAAATTGTAGGAAACTTGGTTGTGGCCTGATAAGCTGACTAACCAAGGCGGTCAAAGTGCCCTTTTAGCTGGCTAAGACCTAAAGAAGGAGGGAAAACTTGGTCGTGCCCTGATGAGCTGAGTAATTAAGGCGGTCAAAGCGCCTTTTGAGCTGGCTAAAACCTAAAGAATGAAGAAAAACTTGGTCGTACCTTGATGAGCTGACTAAGCAAGGCAGTCAAAGTACCCTTTGAGTTGGCTAAGACCTAAAGAATAAGGAAAAATTGGTCGTGTCCAAATGAGTTGACTAACCAAGGCGGTCAATGCGCCCTTTGAGCTGGCTAAGACCTTAAAATAAGGAAAACTAGGTCGTGCCCCGATGAGCTGTCTAACCAAGGTGGTCGAAGCACCCTTTGAGCTAACTAAGACCTAAAAACAAGGAAAACTTAGTCGTGCCATAATGAGCTGACTAACCAAAGTGGTCAAAGCGCCCTTTGAGCTGCTTAAGACTTAAAAATAAGGAAAACTAGGTCATGCCTTGATGAGTTGACTAACCAAGGTGGTCAAAGCGCCCTTTGAGCTGGTTAAAACTTAAAAATAAGGAAAACTTGGTCGTGCCCTGATGAGTTGACTAACCAAGGCAGTCAAAGCGTCCTTTGAGCTGGCAAAGACCTAAAATTGTAGGAAACTTGGTTAAGCCCTTTGAGCTGGCTAAGACCTCAGGATGAGGGAAAACTTGGTCGTGCCCTGATGAGTTGAGTAACTAAGGTGGTCAAAGTGCCTTTTGAGCTGGCTAAAACCTAAAGAATGAAGAAAAACTTGGTCGTACCCTGATGAGCAAACTAAGCAAGGCGGTCAAAGTGCCCTTTGAGCTAGCTAAGACCTAAGGAATGAGGAAAAACTTGGTCGTGCCCTGATGAGCTAAATAACCAAGGTGGTGAAAGCGCCCTTTGAGCTGCTTAACACATAAAAATAAGGAAAACATGGTCGTGCCCTCATGAGCTGACTAACCAAGGTGGTCAAAGCGTCCTTTGAGCTAGCTAAGACCTCAAAATAAGGAAAACATGGTCGTGCCCTGATGAGCTGTCTAACTAAGGCGGTCAAAGCACCCTTTAAGTTAGTTAAGGCTTAAAAGTAAGGAAAACTTGGTTGTGCCCTGAGGAGCTAACTAACCAGGGCGGTCAAAGTGCCCTTTGAGCTGGTAAAGACCTAAAATTGTAAGAAACTTGGTTGTACCCTGATGAGTTGACTAACCAAGGCGGTCAAACTGCCCTTTGAGCTAGCTAAGACCTGAAGAATGACGAAAAACTTGGTCGTGCCCTGACGAGTTGACTAACCAAGGCGGTCAAAGCACCCATTGAGTTGGTTAAAACCTAAAGAATGAAGAAAAACTTGGTCGTGCCCTAATGAGCTGACTAACCAAGGCGGTTAAAGTGCCACTTGAGCTGGCTAAGGCCTAAAAATAAGGAAAACTTGGTCGTGCCCTAATAAGCTGACTAACCAAGGTGGTGAAAGCGCCCTTTGAGCAGGTTATGACCTAAAAATAAGGAAAACTTGGTCGTACCCTGATAAGCTGACTAACCAAGGCGGTCAAAGCACCCATTGAGCTAGTTAAAACCTAAAGAATGAAGAAAAACTTGGTCATGCCCTGATGAGCTTACTAACCAAGGCAGTTAAAGTGCCACTTGAGCTGGCTAAGGCCTAAAAATAAGGAAAACTTGGTCGTTCCCTAATAAACTGACTAACTAAGGTGGTCAAAGCGCCCTTTGAGCAGGTTATGACCTAAAAATAAGGAAAACTTGGTTGTGCCTTGATGAGCTGACTAACCAAGGTGGTCAAAGCACCCATTGAGCTGGTTAAAACCTAAAGAATGAAGAAAAACTTGGTCGTGCCCTGATGAGCTGACTAACCAAGGCGGTTAAAGCGACACTTGAGCTGGCTAAGGCCTAAAAATAAGGATAACTTGGTCGTGCCCTAATAAGCTAACTAACCAAGGTGGTTAAAGCGCCCTTTGAGCAGGTTATGACCTAAAAATAAGGAAAACTTGGTTGTACCCTGATGAGCTGACTAACCAAGGCGGTCAAAGTGCCCTTTGAGCTGGCTAAGAAATGAAGAATGAGGAAAAACTTGATCGTGCCTTAATGAGCTGACTAACCAAGGTGGTTAAAGCGCCCTTTGAGTTGGCTAAAACCTAAAGAATGAAGAAAAACTTAGTCGTACCCTGATGAGCTGACTAACCATGGCGGTTAAAGCGCTCTTTGAGCTTGCTAAGACCAAAAAAGAAGGAAAACTTGATAGTGCCCTAATGTGCTGACTAACCAAAATGGTCAAAGCGCTCTTCGAGCTAGCTAAGACGTTAAAATAAGGAAACTTGGTCGTGCCTTGAATAGTTGATTAACCAAGGCGGTCAAAGTGCCCTTTGAGCTGGCTAAGACCTAAAATTATAGGAAACTTAGGCGTACCTTGATGAGTTGACTAACCAAGGTAGTCAAAGCGCCCTTTGAGCTGGCTAAGACCTGATGAATGGGGACAAATTTGGTCGTGCCTTGATGAGGTGACTAACCAAGGCGGTCAAAGCGCCCTTTGAGCTGGCTAAGACCTAAAGAATGAACAAAAACTTGTTCGTGCCCTAATGAGCTGACTAACCAAGGCGGTCAAAGCGCCTTTTGAGCTGGCTAAAACCTAAAAACAAGGAAAACTTGGTAGTACCCTAATGAGCTGACTAACTAAGGCTGTCAAAGCGCCCTTCGAGCTGGATAAGACTTAAAAATAAGAAAATCTGGTCGTGCCCTGATGTGCTGACTAACCAAGGTGGTCAAAGCACCCTTTGAGCTGGCTAAGACCTAAAATTATAGAAAACTTGGTTATGCCCTGATGAGCTGACTAACCAAGGCGGTTAAAGCACCCTTTGAGCTGGCTAAGACCTAAAGAATGAACAAAAACTTGGTCGTACCCTGATGAGCTGACTAACAAAGGCGGTCAAAGCGCCCTTTGAGCTGGTTAAGACTTAAAGAATGAAGAAAAGCTTGGTCGTACTATGATGAGCCAACTAACTAAGGCGGTCAAAGTGCCCTTTGAGTTGGCTAAAACCTAAAAACAAGGAAAACTTGGTAGTGCCCTAATTAGCTGACTAACCAAGACGGTCAAAGCGCTATTTAAGCTGGCTAAGACTTAAAAATAAGGAAAACATGGTCGTACCCTTATGAGTTGACTAACTAAGGCGGACAAAGCGCTCTTTGAGTTGGCTAAGACCTAAAGAATGAAGAAAAAATTGGTCATACCCTAATGACCTAATTAACGAAGGCGGTCAAACCGCCCTATGAGCTGGCTAAGACCTAAAAACAAGGAAATATTGGTCATGCCTTGATGAGCTGACTAACCAAGGCGGTCAAAGCGCCCTTTGAGCTGGCTAAGACCTAAAGAATACACAAAAACTTGGTCGTGCCCTAATGAGCGGACTAACCAAAGCGGTCAAAGCGCCTTTTGAGCTGCCTAAGACCTAAAAACAAGAAAAACTTGGTAGTGCCCTAATGAGTTGAGTAACTAAGGCAGTCAAAGCGCCCTTCAAGCTGGATAGGACCTAAAAATAAGGAAATTTGGTCGTGCCCTGATGAGCTGACTAACCAGGGCGGTCAAAGCGCCCTTTGAGCTGGTTAAGACCTAAAATTGTGGGAAACTTGGTCGTGCCCTGATGAGCTGACTAACCAAGATGGTCAAAGCGCCCTTTGAGTTGGCTAAAACATAAAGAATGAGGAAAAACTTGGTTGTGCCTTGATGAGCTGAGTAACTAAAGCGGTCAAAGCACCCTTTGAGTTGGCTAAGACATGGAGAATGAGGAAAAACTCGGTTGTGCCCTAATGAGCTGACTGACCAAGGCGGTCAAAGCATCCTTTGAGTTGCCTAAGACTTGAAGAATGAGGAAAAATACGGTTGTGCCTTGATGAGCAGATTAACCAAGGCAGTCAAAGCGCCCTTTGAGCTGGCTAAGACTTAAAGAATGAAGAAAAACTTGGTAGTGCCCAAATGAGCTGACTAACCAAGGTAGTCAAAGCACTCTTCGAGCTATCTAAGACCTAAAAATAGGCAAACTTGGTCGTACCCAGATGAGCTAACTAACCAAGGCAGTAAGAGCACCCCTTGAGCTACCTAAGACCTAAGATTGTAGGAAACTTGGTCGTGCCTTGATGAGATGACTAAGTAAGGTGGTCAAAGCGCCATTTGAGCTGACTAAGACTTAAAGAATAAGGAAAACTTGGTCGTACCCCGATGAGCTAACTAACCAAGGTAGTCAAAGCGCCCTTTGAGCTGCCTAAGACCTAAAAATAAGGAAAACTTGATCGTGCCCCGATGAGCTGACTAACCAAGGCAGTTAAAGTACCCTTTGAGCCAACTAAGACCTAAAAACAAGGAAAACTTGGTCGTGCCATAATGAGTTGACTAACCAAGGTGGTCAAAGCGCCCTTTGAGCTGCCTAAGACATAAAAATAAGGAAAACTTGGTCGTGCCTTGATGAGTTGACTAACTAAGGTAGTCAAAGCGCCCTTTGAGCTAGTTAAGACTTAAAAATAAGGAAAACTTGATCGTGCCCTGATGCGTTGACTAACCAAGGCGGTCAAAGCACCCTTTGAGCTGGCAAAGACCTAAAATTGTAGGAAACTTGATTGTGCCCTGATGAGCTGACTAACCAAGGCGGTTAAAGTGCCCTTTGAGCTGGCTAAGACCTGAAGAATGAGGGAAAACTTAGTCATGCCCTGATGAGCTGAGTAATTAAGGCGGTCAAAGCGCCCTTTGAGCTGGCTAAAACCTAAAGAATGAAGAAAAACTTGGTCGTACCTTGATGAGCTGACTAAGCAAGGTGGTCAAAGCGTCCTTTGAGTTGGTTAAGACCTAAGGAATGAGGAAAAACTTCATCGTACCTTGATGAGCTGAATAACTAAGGCGGTGAAAGCGCCCTTTGAGCTGGTTAACACCTAAAAATAAGGAAAACTTAGTCATGCCCTGATGAGCTGACTAAACAAGGCGGTCAAAGCGCCATTTGAGCTGGTTAAGAACTAAAAACAAGGAAAACTTGGTTGTGCCCTGATGAGCTGTCTAACTAAAGCGGTTAAAGCACACTTTAAGCTGGTTAAGGCCTAAAAATAAGGAAAAATTGGTTATGCCCTGATGAGCTGACTAACCAAGGCAGTCAAAGCGCTCTTTGAGCTGGCAAAGACCTAAAATTGTAAGAAACTTGATTATGCCCTGATGAGCTGACTAACTAAGGCGGTCAAAGTGCCCTTTGAGCTAGGTAAGACCTAAAGAATGACGAAAAACTTGGTTGTGCCCTGATGAGCTGACTAACCAAGGCGGTCAAAGCGCCCATTAAGCTGGCTAAAACCTAAAGAATGAAGAAAAACTTGGTCGTGCCCTGATGAGCTGACTAACTAAGATGGCCAAAGTGCCCTTTAAGATGGCTAAGGCCTAAAAATAAGGAAAACTTAGTCGTACCCTAATGAACTGACTAACCAAGGTCGTCAAAGCGCCCTTCGAGCTGGCTATGACCTAAAAATAAGGAAAACTTGGTCGTACCCTGATAAGCTGACTAACTAAGGCGGTCAAAGTGCCTTTTGAGCTGACAAAGACCTAAAATTGTAGGAAACTTGGTTGTGCCTTGATGAGCTGACTAACCAAGGCAGTCAAAGTGCCCTTTGAGCTGGCTAAGAAATGAAGAATGAGGAAAAACTTGGTCGTGCCCGGATGAGCTGACTAACCAAGTCGGTCAAAGCGCCCTTTGAGCTGGCTAAAACCTAAAGAATGAAGAAAAACTTGGTTGTACCCTGATGAGCTGACTAACCCTGGTGGTTAGAGCGCCCTTTGAGCTTGCTAAGACCCAAAAATAAGGAAAACTTGATAGTACCCTGATGAGCTGACTAACCAAGGCGGTCAAAGTGCCCTTTGAGTTGGCTAAGACTTGAAGAATGAGGAAAAACTCAGTTGTACCTTGATGAGCTGACTAACCAAGGTGGTCAAAGTGCCCTTTGAGCTAGCTAAGACTTAAAGAATGAAGAAAAACTTGGTCATACCCTAATGAGCTAACTAACCATGGCGGTTAAAGCGTACTTTGAGTTGGATAAGACTTAAAAACAATGATAACTTGGTAGTACCCTAATGAGCTGACTAACCAAGGTAGTCAAAGCACCCTTCAAGCTGGCTAAGACCTAAAAATGAGGAAACTTGGTCGTGCCCTGATGAGCTGACTAACTAAGGCGGTCAAACTGCCCTTTGAGCTAGCTAAGACCTAAAGAATGAGGAAAAACTTGGTCGTGCCCTGATGAGCTGACTAACCAAGGCAGTCAAAGTGTCGTTTAAGCTAGCTAAAACCTATAGAATGAAGAAAAACTTGGTCGTGCCCTGATAAGCTGACTAACCAAGGCAGTCAAAGTACCCTTTGAGTTGGCTTAGACTTGAAGAATGAGGAAAAACTCAGTTGTACCTTGATGAGCTGACTAACCAAGGCAGTCAAAGCGCCCTTTGAGTTAGCTAAGACCTAAAAACAAGGAAAACTTGCTAGTGCCCTAATGAGCTGACTAACCAAGGCGATTAAAGTGCCCTTCGAGCTGGCTAAGACCTAAAAATAAGGAAACTTGGTCGTGCCCTGATGAGTTGACTAACCAAGGCGGTCAAAGCACCCTTTGAGTTGGCTAAGGCCTAAAATTGTAGGAAACTTGGTCGTGCCCTGATGAGTTGACTAACTAAGGCGGTCAAAGCGCCCTTTGACCTAGCTAAGACCTAAAGAACAAGGAAAAACTTAGTCGTACCCTGATTAGCTGACTAACTAAGGTGGTCAAAGCGCCTTTTAAGTTAGCTAAGACCTAAGGAATGAAGAAAAACTTGGTCGTATCTTGATGAGCTAATTAACCAAGGTAGTTAAAGCGTCCTTTGAGTTGGCTAAGACCTAAAAACAAGGAAAACTTGGTTGTGCCCTGATGTGTTAACTAACTAAGGCGGTTAAAGCATCCTTTGAGCTGGCTAAGACCTAAAATTGTAGGAAACTTGGTCGTACCCTAATGAGCTGACTAACCAGGGTGATCAAAGTGCCCTTTAAGCTGGCTAAGTCCTGAAGAATGAGGAAAAACTTGGTTATGCCTTGATAAGCTAACTAACCAAGGCGGTCAAAGCGCTTTTTGAGCTGGCTAAGTCTTGAAGAATGAGGAAAAACTTAGTTGTACCCTGATAAGTTAACTAACCAAGGCGATCAAAGCGCCCTTTGAGCTAGCTAAGACCTAAAGAATGAAGAAAAACTTGGTCGTGCCCTAATGAGCTGACTAACCAAAGCGGTCAAAGCACCCTTTGAGCTGGCTAAGACCTAAAAATGAAGGAAGTCTTAGTCATGCCCTAATGAGCTTATTAACTAAGGCGGTCAAAGCGCCCTTTGAGCTGGCTAAGACCTAAAAATAAGGAAAACTTGGTTATACCCTGATGAGCTGATTAACCAAGGCGGTCAAAGCGCCCTTTGAGCTAGCTAAGACCTAAAAACAAGGAAAAGTTGGTAGTGACGTAATGAGCTGATTAACGAAGGCAGTTAAAGGGCCCTTTGAGCTGGCTAAGATGTAAAAATGAAGGAAGACTTAGTAGTGCCCTAATGAGCTGACTAACTAAGGCGGTCAAAGCGCCTTTTGAGCTGGCTAAGACCCAAAAATGAAGGAAGACTTGAATTGGGATAGCGCTCTATGAGCTTGGTAAATCCCTAAGAGATTATGAGTTGGGCAACTGGGAGCCTGTGAAACTCCGAATTGGGACTGCACTCACAAGCTAGCTAGCTCCTTAGGAGATTATAAATTGGGATTGTTTTAGGAGTCAGCCAGAAGCTTAAGAAGCTTTAGAAGTTTTAGATTGGGACTGCGTTCTATGAGTTAGCTAAATCCCTAAATGAAAATATGAATCTGGATAGCGCTCCATAAGCTGACTGAAGCGTTAAAGAAGATATGGATAGGAACAGTGCTCTATGAGCTGACTATATCCTTGAGAAAACAAATAAAGGGTAAGCACCCTTAAGACTCACTTAAACTCTATTGACAGTTGAAAGTAAAACTAAGGAACATAGCCCACTTGAAAAAAACTCTTGATTTGAGAAATTTACAAACGTGGAATTTAGTGAAAACTGTTTATAACATGAATTGAAAATTTGGCTACGATGGATGAAATGGAATGGAAAATATTGTAACAAGCATCCACTTTCTCTCTCTCCTTTTCATGTCTTTTCATTTTTTTTTTCCTTCTTTTTCCTTAAAAGTTTGCTAATGGATACAAATTCCTATTTAAAAGGCAATGCTACGATCATGTAGGGTATCTCATATCCACCCTAGCTTGTAACCTAGACCATGAGCTTCTTAGATAGGCCTTAGACATTCATTTCGTAAGGAAAAGGTAACTTACGATTAGTTTAGTCGAAGAGGACTTCCTTACACACTCTCGGTTTGGATTTTACTCTTGATTACTATTCTAGAAATTATAATCCAGTTTGTAAGTGATATGCTCTGATCGATCTATTAGGTCTTTTAAGGTTCAGTATTGTAAATTGGGCTTTTGGTAAAATGGTTTCAAAAGAAGTTAATTGAGAGGGCCTATTTTGAAAGAAGTGCTTTTGTCTAACCCAGGGGGTATAAGTCAAGAACCCTTAGGAATGAAGTAGATGTGTGCTTGCCCTAGTTTCAAAAATAATTTTTATCTTAGATAAATCATTCTTCAAAATTGGAAGAGCTTTGAGTAAGGAGGTAATGTGGGTGGGGAGGTCTTGTGTTTGAGAATCAAGTAGGTAGAAAGGGTTTATGTTCATGATTTGGAATGTGATTTTGAACTAAGTATGGAGTTTTTGGTTTGTAGTTGAGAACATGATTCTGAATGAATATGAGGTTTTGTGTTTTTGGTTAAGAATGCGATTCAAGGCCTTTGTTTTTTTGAGCAACTTAAGCCTTTTTTGATTGGGGATTTTCTCAAGCCCAATATTTGGGCATTTCTTCATTTTCCTTTTTCCTAGTTTTCTTTCTTTTTTTTTTTTTAATTTTTCATTTCATTTCATTTCTTTCCTTTCTCTCCCCAACAATAACTATCTCTTTTGTCAAGTTTTTGTCTTTGGATGAATCAAGGCCCTAAATCCATAGGTATAGGTTCAGAGTACATTAGCTTAGGTAAGGTATATGTAGCCTTTGGGGTATTTAGAAAAATGTTAGCTCTTCTTCAAAGAGAACAATTTATCGAAAACAAAAATTATCCTTGAATTGTTATTACTGGGGTAAGCACAAATCAGTTTTATCCTTCTCTCCTAATTAATGACCCTACCCTTCGAATTGCCCCACTATAGGATGGTTCTTGATAAGGTTTACTTTTGAAATGACTCCAGATCAGTCCAATAGGATTATCAAAGGATAATTGTGTTTGGGATTTGAAAATGAATGCCTAACTTCATTCCAGTTTGCGTATCAAATTCAAAATGGACCTCTTTTAAGGAATGAGTCCAAAATATCCTTACCATGATGTCTCTTAACTCTCAAAGTGTTTAAGGGTTAGTGTATAAAATATAGCTTGCCTCTTTTTATTCAAAACTTTTTAAAAGTGAGTTACCAATTCCTTACATAAGGATGGATTGACCTTAAGGTGATGATGGGCCTTACTCCCTAATTCCTTGGAACATGCCCCGGTTGTGAAATTTCAAAGACTAAATGCCCCATGCCCCAGACTTATAGGTCTTAATGCCCTTAAGCTTCTATATCTGATTTTGGGTTAGGTTCTTTAGAGTTCGAATGGGCTGGAACTGATAACTTTTGAAGTGGAAGGGACTAATGAATTGCCCTTTTTGTTTGTACCGGGGATCAAGCTTAGGATAGTGTTTTATGGCTTTGTGTTTTGACTTGGTTCATGGTTTAGACTTGATGGCTCAAGCCTTAAGTTTGTTCAACTATCTTAATGGGTTAGGGCTTGGGTTTGGTTGGTTATTTTCTTGGGCCAAGCGGGTCTGTTTAGATTATCTGCCATAATGAGCCAAGTAATTGTGTTTGTCCCGAACCCTATAAGGATTTGTAACCGTTAGCAAATTTCTTTCTTTTTCTTTTCTTTCCTTTCCTTCTTTTTTCTTTCTTTTCTCTTTATTTCTTTGTTTTTTTTTTCTTTTTTGAAAGAGGGAGAGGAAAAGCTAGGGCTTTTATGTTACAAAGACCAAGTGATGGAATTGTAAATGGATGAATATGGAGGATTGCTTTCATAGAATTCTATATACAAGCCTATACAACTTATCGTTACTGAAGGTCTATTTACAAGTGAGGAATTCTGAAGAATAAAAGACTAAACAAAGAAAATATCTAAATCTTATTTATTCTAAATGAAAAAGGCTATTTGCAAAATGTTGAATTTACCTAAGAGAATGAATATTTCTAGTTAGTAGAATACTAGGCACAATGATAACTACCTATTATTTTACAGGTTTGATTCTTATCGTTTGGCTTCCTTTTTTTTATTTTTGTTTTCTATTTATTTTTATTTATTTACTCTGCGAAGGTTGGGCTCAATTGATGTGGGCCCAAAGTGATAGATTCGAGCCCTAATAGATGTACTAAAGCCCTCACTCTCACCATAGTAATATTTATAGGGCTCTTCTATAGGGTACAAGATGAGCCCAATCTTGTTCCTAATGAATTTTTACTTATTTGGGCTAAAAAGTTGAGACCATGTCTAGAGTATCTTTTAAGGCCAATGAGGTGAGTAAACGTGGATTTGTTTGGAAACTCCTTGACTTGATCTAGCTATAGTTATGTAAAAAATCAAAATTACAATCATTACCTATTCCAAACTTTACATAGAATTATTACAATTATTTACAGATTCGTATTACAATTGTAACTTCACAACTATCCTTGTCCATTTAGGTTTGTCACATTATATGTTCTTGTGATTTTTTTTGTTTTAAAATGTTTTCATGTGATGCAACGGGTGGGTTCTAAAGGTACTCAAATTCTGCAACCATCGCGTTTTTTTCAAAGCAACGGTTCTGTGATCGCATTTGAACTTGAGTGGGGTAGCTTGATCGGCCTTGGAAGGTGGTTGTCCCACAACATCCAAAACTTATACAATGGTCTCCCTCCTAAGGTCCTAAGACAGTTTGGTTCTGACCATATCTACCATGCATTTATGATCTAGAAAAATAGAATAAAAATAAAGTAAACCCCCAAAGCTATCCCTAGTAAATAAACTTCAACAAAAAATGTTAGTAAAAAAAAGTAATAAAATAAAATAAACAAATACATAAAATAACATACCTGAGTTCTTTTTTTATTTTTATTATTTCATTTTTTATTTTTTATTTTTAAAATAATCTTATTTTCGGTAACTTATGGTGGCTAGCCCTTTAGCATCCCCAATGGAGTTGCTAAATTGTCGAGTTTGATTTTTCGATTTCTATTATTTAAAAATTAATTTCCCATTTTCGATTAATATTAAACCATAACCTATTTAATATTAATCATTGACTAAAGAAATTAGGAAATTCCGGTTTTTCATTTAGAATAATTTTTAGAGTCGTCACCCGACCGAAGTCGGGAAAAGGAAAAAGAAACTATAATCAACTAGGTGGATTAATTACGATTTGGCTATCGGTTTTTTATTTCAATTTTAAATGAAGAACTAGAGGGTTCTCGAAGGCTAACTTATTAAACCCTAACGGGTACCACTATCTACTTACCGAAATTAGGATTATTCTTCTAATTATGATATTTAAAAAATAAAAAAAAAATTAAGTTTCTACATATTTTATCGTCGCCCCGAAGGTGCCTACGTATCCGCTAGCCGGGATTAGACAATCGTAGTTCTTTCAGAAAATCTTTAATGTGTTGATTGATTTTAATTTTGAAAACTGCCTAAGTTTACGTTTTTAATTTATTCGGTTTATTTAAAAAAAAATCTAAAGGGTCCTAACACTTGAGTGTTGTTATTGTTTTATAAAAAACAAAAAATGCTCTAACAATCCTATTTTTTTGAAAATAGTGTTTTGTTAATTTTATTTAAAGAAAGAGAACTTTTTATGTGATCAATCCTAATAACTTAATGCTAAAAGGCCCTAAACTAATATATAGACATATATATATGAATATATCATGTTATGAACCTAACTGACTAACTAACAGAATAATAATATGACAATAAAGACAACAATAACTAAATAAAGAAATAAAAACTTAAAGAAAACCATACTTGAACTTGGTTTCGACCGTAGCATGGAATCGATGTTGATTGGAAACTGGATAACAGCTCTAAAGTCCATACAAATCAAGCTCCAACAAGTAATAAACTCGAGCCTTTAACAATTTTAATAGTCGATGCCTAACAGCTCTTAAACATGAAGACCAAGTCATCCCCAACCAAATTCGTATAGCTCATTGAAGAACTGAGCTTCTAATTTGAATGCAACATCACCTCCTGGAATACGATCAGCAGCTGAACTGTTTTCGTGTAGCAGTGATCAATAGTGGTTATGCTTAATGAAGCAAATTCGAGTATGGCTATGTGCCATGTTAGGCAGTGGTTCAGTGAAATTCGAACAATAGAGACAGCAATGTGGCTGCTGTTGTTGGCTTGTGCAGTGGCTTGCGTATGATCGATGTGTTAAACTTACTACAGCTATTATGGTGGTGTTCAAGCAGCGAGGATTTGGCCGCTACTGTCCGTATTACATAAGGGATTATGGCCGTATTTGCAACAACATGTTGAGGTGATCTTGTGTGTTGTGCTGGAAGTATGAGTTTGGATAGATATGGATGAAGCTCGTCGGTTAAGAATTGCTCGGGACAGTGAGTAGCAGCATGCGTGGGGTTGTGTCGTCGATGAAGGAAGGCGAATTGTGGCCACGAAGAAGACAGCATTACTTGTGATCAGTGGATGTTACTATCTGCTGCTGCTATGTCATACATGTTAGACGAAGGATGAAGCAACAGCAATGGTGTGAGGTATCTTGATTAGTTGCAGTTGTCTGTGTTGGAGTTATCGGCGTGGCTGTTGTGTTCAACTGTAGGCGTGCAAAAGAGTTGTTTGGACGAAGACGTGTGGGCTATCTGTGTATGATCATCGTGGAGACATGGACTGGAGATGGAGCAGCGAAGCTTGGACATGCCGTGGACGGCGAATGGGCAGTGGCGTCGAGCTTTGGTATGACCATGTAGCAGCGTAATGTGCTTGTTGATCCTACATGTTTGGCTCTTGATGTTATCCGCCATTTACAGTGTGACCAATTGGAGGATAAGAGACAAAGACTGCAGTAAAGTGCAGCAGATTTCGATACTTTACCGAATCAAAGACGGAAAGCGGTTGTGTTCAAGTCTGATGGCGTTAAGGATTAGGAGCTTGGTGTACTGATGTGTTCGTTGGGAATTGGCTGGAAGTAGTGTAATGGGCAGCAATTTAGTCACCCGTATCAACGAAGAACTTACATGTCGTGTTCGTATGTCAGGGTATAGTGGCTGTTCATGGCTTCAGTGATCGGCGTGGATCAGACTACCAGCCTATGCTGCCGAGTGCTCGTGTGGACTGCATAGGGGACTGTCTGATTCATAATGGCCAGTCCTTAGTGATAGTGCGTGAACGAGGACATGTGCGCTGTTTAAGGGATTGCTGTTATGCGTGTATCCAGGTGCTGGAGATCGTGCGTAGAAGGCCGAGGGTGTTGGATTAAGGGTAGATGAACTTAGCTCTTCCTTTCGAATGTGTATGTTGGACTGGTTAAAGTGTTGATTGGAGAAGGACTTATGTTTTCGGTCAACGTGTTTGGCTTGATGTCTGTTTGGAGTTGTGTAATTTGTTTTATTTCTCATGGTGAATTAACGAAGGATTTTTTTTTTTTCTTTTTAGGAGTCTTTTATTCTATATAGGCTAAACCATATTTTATCTATTGTATCTGATTTGATAATAATTAAATTAGATCAAAATTAATTCGAATCTGATTTAATAAAATCAAATTAGATTCAAATGTTTTTAATTATATATGAATCCCATTTATTTCTCTCGCTTTTGTAAAATATAGAAAAACAAAAGACATAAGTGCCTAGCAAGACTTAAACCTAAGACCTCAAACTACAACCATTCCAAATGCTCCAATACTTATTCATTAGGCTGTTAGCCTGTGCCTCGACATTCAATACAATTAAATTGCACTTAAACCACGCAACTCCCTAAAATAATTTTTGAATTAAGCTAAAACTAAAATGAATGACTCTAAAATAATTTACTTCCTAAAAATCTACAAAACTCTTTATAATAATTTTTTTATTTTCTTATTTTTTTGGTATTATCATCATTTGTTAAACTTTTATTATTTTTATCTTTTATTAATTTTTTTGTTATTCTTATTTTTGAATTAGGACCCTTTTTGTAAAAATAAAAATTAAGACTATAGAGAGGCAAAAATTTGGTGTCTACAGTAAGTTAAACCATGACATCACCTACAATTCACAAAGACTTTGTTACGCTAATTGATATGCCTATCAACTTCCAGCTATGTGCTAGAAATTGATATTTGAATCATAACTTCCCGAAAACTATGTAAACAAGTCCACTTACTTAACGATTAGCTGGCTGGGCTAACCTAACTCGAGATTAGCCTATGAATGATACTTGTTAGCATCGTTCACTCTAATAAGTCTTACCACCTCAGCTAGCCTAACCCTAGCCTTTCTCTAAGCAAACAGATCTAATCTTTGTGAATTAACATGACAAAGCCCTCTCATAGCTTGTTAAGGACTACTTGCCTAATCAATCTACATACCTTAAAGGAGTATTTACCTAAATAAATCAAACCACCTAGGATAGATTACTTATTTAGGAGTTACCTTCCTAATTTATCATGGTATACTTTCCTAGTTAGGAAGCTCAATCGTATTTAGTTTATCAAAACTTTCCTAAGTAATAACTATCTCATCTCCTATAAATAAGGACAAGACCCTCATGTATGGTCAACTTGTTTGATATTGACTATTACTCTACCATTTCCTCGCCACTCTTCTTGCTTAATCATTGGAATATTCGTGTTGGAGCTACCTTTGGCGTGTTGTTCCAAGTTGCATCACTTTAGCCAAAGATTGGAGGTCCAACACTTGAACATTGAAGCTACAAGCCTAATTCCGAACTCAGGTAGAATCTACAGTTAATAATACATATTTTTGTTGTTGCTTTTTAACCTACTTGTGATCCTTGATTTGTAGGTTGTCTTGTATGTGCCTTATGATCTATTTAACCTACAAAATGAAGCATTCTATTGAAAGGCAAGGGGTTGAGCGGTGGAGTTTTCTCTAGTATAGAGACTCCTATGCTTAAGTTAGTATGGTGCACAAGGCATAAGAGTAAGCCAGAAAGTAATAACTATCCAAGGGTTGGATTCTCATAGATTGTTTAAGAATTCTAATAAAAAGGAGAAGTTGAAGAGGATCCTTTACCAAAGGGGTTTTAAGGAGTGTTTGTAACAATGGCGGTGTGTCAGGATCTTAACACATGGAAGGAGATCCTTGGCCTTGAAGATTCAATAATCAAGCAGTTATATATATATATATATATATATATATTATGTCTATGCTGTCTTTATTTATATTATTGCTTTTTTAAAATTGTTGTGTCTCATATCCATATTCCCATAAATAATACAAACTTTGATTATTCAATTATTTACCATAATATACCATAAGCGAAAGTTGAAGGAATTAATTAATACATCATTTCCAAATCTTTATACTACTAATAGATTATAGAAATTGGCTCTTATTCCTTCTATATTTAGAGGAAAATATATATAGTGTAGGCACGGAATAAGATTTTATAGTTGCTTGACTTTCTAGTTTCTCATATAAGTCATAATTGATATATCTTCCCTATCAAGGAAAAGAGCATCAAAAGGTATTTGAATTGAAAAAGGTTAGTTGCATGAGGCAATTTCTCGTTTGTGCCTTCATGGCATTTAAAAATTTCTTAAAAGAATATTCTACATTTTCCTTCCAAACGTTCTTAAATAAATCTATAATATTGTTGGTAGATAATATTATTATGATATCTTATTGAATTATCCAAATAATAACTCTCAATATCAAGCATATAATCTCTAATTAATGTTTCCCGTAAATCACTAGTCATACTTTGAAGAATAGGAACAGAAACAAAATTTCTCTATTGATCTAAACATTTATCTACACCAAAACAACACATTTTATAGAGTTTCATTATGATCATTGAGTTGAGACTGAAGAAAAGTATGAGCATGGATCAATTATACAAAAATAGTTAAAAGTGGGCCACCAGTTGAGTTTTGGATGACCAATGAGTAAATTGCATAGTTTTTGTCTCAAAATAAGCAACTGTTGTATTCAATTCCTCTTGAGATGTCATGTTTCCTGGTGCTTAACACCAAGATCAGCTTAATTGTCATTTCTCATTCTTAACCGAAGCTTTTCCTGTGTATTTGAGCATTTGGATAAAGACCAATTTGGACTTCATGATTCTTTTGATCAGGGATACAGAGTAGCGTCCCTTTTGTCCAAGCACAGACCAGATCGAAACTTCAACATTAGAGCAGCACAAAGAAGCAGTTAAGTTTGAAAAATTTCAACAGGTTTGAGAGCATTGACAGCAGCCTTGGCACTTGACATTGGACAGCAAGTCATGCTTGATGTCAATGTCCATTTTGGTCTGAGAGATGGACATTGACATCTCTCATGAGCATATGATCACATTAACTAATACATGGAGAGCAGCTCAAGCTCAATCCACCTCAAACAGATCAACACTTTCTGATTATTTGAGCCGAAAAGCTAGAGATGATTAGGTGAATCATCTTAAGATTGCAGCTTGGATTGTAGTGTTCTTGTGTTTTAGTTGCGTTATTTCAACTTTGTTGGGGTTAGTTTCGGATTGAAGGAGCTACCCTCGTGTTTTTCCCACCTTAGATCCAATCCATAGTAGGAGCCAACTTATGGAGAGCTGAGAACCGTGGAGAACAAGTATGTTGCAGCCACGACAGTAGAAGCTACTGAACAGAAAATGACAGAGCAGCTCATCCATGTGTGCCGGACGGAAAGGAACAGCAGCTCACCTGAAGAATTGCAGATACCGTGGTCTCATTCTATGGACATGCAGCAGACCCTCACACTCGACAACACAACGGAAAAACCAAGAGCAGCTGGCATAGCAAACAAGCGGAAAGCAAGCACAAGCTAGCTTCACACAGACCCGAGCAAGTATCCACACGCCGGCGCCCCCACCGCGTTGAACGGATCGCCCAAATGGCGCTCTACTTGATGACAGCAGCTTGTGCCTGAGTACAACTCCATGTGGCAGCCTTGTGTGGTAGAAGAAAATAGCAGCAGCAAATCAAATCAAGCATTTATCCCAGCTGCCCCTCATCGTGCCGATGTAAGCTCCACAAATCCGAACAGACAGCTACAGTTGGAGCATCGAGCTGCAATCTCAAGAGCAGCATGGCGCTCCAAATACAACAACCGAGAACATAACTGAACAGAGCAGCCATGGTCTGCTATTCTTCAAAGAAAAATTGGCGCACGACATGAGCAAATGACAGCACTAACAGGTCATTACTTAATCGGAAAGCACAATAGCAGCTCACGTGTGGACGCAAAGGAGAATGGCCGATTTGGTATATACTAATTCCAGTGGAAGGAATTTCATATCATAACAAGGAATCTTACTTTTCCCTTAATATAACAGGCACAAGAGAGATTCCTGCTGCTTCATTCATTTTCATTGCTTTTACTCGAGTTAAAAAGGAGGTTTGACTTGTTGGCTGAGAGCTGAGGACCAAACGAAGCTGTTTCAATTCAACACGTGGAGGCAATTGGTCTTATATCGTTTAGCGGACCACTCATGCTTCCTTATTAATTATTGAAGGCGTTCCCACGCGGGAGCAAAGTCTTCAGCATCAAAGAATATGCATACTCGAAAGGCCTTTTATCTTTAGAGGCCTTTTTCCGATGACGTGGACGAGAGACACTAGTTAGTACGGAAAGAAGAAAAAATATTGCCAATTCATGTATTCAACCATAAATCGAATCAAATTGAACTGAAGAAAAAATGGTTTTTGTTTTAATAAATCTTTTGGTTATAGTTTAGTTTAGTTATATATAAACGATTCGTAGTTTACAGTTCGATTTAGACAAACAAATTAAACCAAATGGTTTTAAAACAAATTGAATTATACTATTTGGTTAAATAAAAATAATTTTATATAATTGTTTTGTTATTATTTTCATTAACCTTTATAGATTTTATTAAATTTTTCATATCTTCTTTTTCTTTGTCTTATTTTAAAGTAAATTATTAAGATTAAGTTAAATGAGTTTCACCTGAAATATTATATTTAGAAATTTTCTTTTTCTAAATTGCTATTTTCTTATATATTTTTAAATCAAGTATCTCATCTTAATACTTTTTATTTTTCTCTCATTTCTTTTTCGATCTTTAGTATCTCTCTTTTGTTTTCTTCGTATTACTTTTTGATTAGTTGCTTTACTTCTTCCTCATTGTTGTTTATTTGTTGAAATAAATTCTCTTATCCTCATTCATTTAAGTTGAGTTTGTTAATATCTTGTACAACTTTTTATAATAAGAAATTAATTAGAAATATATGAAAGCTCAATGAAAAGGAAAACATGTTTTTAGAGATAAAAATATTTAATGAAAATTTGACATAAATGGTTTGAATTAAACTAAATTGGTTTTAATTAAATTAAAAAAATTTATGAACTGAATCATATGGTTATATTTGATTTAAAAAAAAAAAACCGTTACATTAGGTTCGGTTAGGTGGCGGGAGAGGGAACCATACTGAACCAAATTACGCTTACCCCTAGTAGCTAGTGCATAGAGAATAGACATTTCAAAGGAGAATAGATAAGGAATACGAAATGGAAGAGAAGAGAATATTAAGCATGGATTAAGGCTTAGGAAGCCCTACCATAGGTTTTTCTAATCCTTTGTATATACTTTCGCTTTAAATATTGTTGAACCTATTATCTCCCTTGTGCTTTGTCTAAATTATGGGTTAAGCAAGTTGGATTATCAGTTAATAGGTTATGCTATTTTGCTTGCTATGTGTTGTTTGTTGAATAATAAATTTATTCCATAATTGCCAAGCATATATTTTGATTTCTTGGAATATATGTTAGATTAGGATTACATTTGAGAAAACCATTTCTAATCAATTTCTATGATTGGCTAATTTGGATTAAAGAAAAGACTATTTCCTTTTATTTAATTAGAGCTTAGGAACTAAAAGGGTTTAATCAATTTATTTGTCTAGGGATAGAAAGAGTTGAGTTGGTTAATCCCAGTAATCATTTGATTTGGGAAAAGGGACTTTTACCTAGTTCTTCAATGAAGTAAAAAAAAGAGAAAAAAAAAACATTGATTAAAGGTTTAATAAATACAACATTGTTTAGCATAATGGCAACACTAATTGATTTTCCTCTCATTTGTTCATGATTGTACTTATTTAAGGTATTGAATATTCCAATCTCTTATATTAGATTAGTTTTAGTTATTACTTTTAAAATTTAGAAAAATCAAATATTTTTATCGGTTTGCCCAATCTAGATGGGACTAATATAGCTAAGACCTAGCATACTATTTCTAGTGAAATATTGATATGACACTTAAGGATAAAGAAAAGGGTTCGAGGGTAGTGGTGGTTGTTTAGGATAGGGGGTGTTGATATAGTTGATACATAGAAAAATAATGAGAAACTTAGCAAACCATGAGCTATTCAAATGGATATTGTGCATCCACTTGAATATATGCGAATCTAACCTAATACTCTAATATTACACATAAAGGGTTAGAATAGGGCTATTTACATCAATTCTTGCTAAAGTGGTTGATAAAAGCTAAGGTAAACTTGCAAATGAACAAGAATATGGAAAGCTGAGTTAATTGTATATTAACACTTAAGATGATGATAATATGACTACTATACAAGTGGGTATTTATATACCCACTTATTCTAGGGAAAATACAATGATAGGGATTATATAAAAAAAAAGGCAACTTTTCCAACAAAGAGTAACATATGAGGAATCAATATATATCAAAATGGCATATTTGAGAATCATGTAGAAGAAATATCTAAGGAGCATCTGTACATAGTATGGATGTTAGAAAGTAACTCTAATCATTTAGCTGGATGAAGGTCCTACGGACATATTGGATAGAGTAAAGTTAGGACATAGCTAGGTAAGGAATCTAGGCAGCTTAATGCATGGATTGGAATTAGGGCGATTGTTGTCTCTTAGGTCCCGACTTGGCAATTAAGGGTAGGATCATAGATGCTTAAATAGATTGGTCCTTAATAGGGTTGTCTCAAAAATAAGACAACCAAACTGTCATATCCCGGCATAGCACAGGATGTACCATTACACATAAATACCTGTTAAAAACTTAACTCAGCCTGCTCATTCATCAAAAGACAACATTGTTTACATAACAAAGGGGTTTTTATATCGGAGTTCAACTGGATTTCCTATTAGAACTTATGTATACAACGTAATATTTACATAAAAACATGAACCATCTTTTTTCTTTATTGTCTTCACAATAATAAGATCTCTGACCAAGTACAAGCTCCATACAAAAGTCGCTGACTCCAACTCACGCTCTCAGTATATATATCCCCCCTTAGCGTTGAGCCCTTCACTATGCTATTAACGTAATGATAAAATATTTTATCCCCTCGGCTACTGAAGCTGAGTGAGAGTTGATAACAAACAACATAATATAGACAATATTATATATCATAACTAAAACATTTCAATCGTAACCTGAAGGTTCAACTTCACATATGCATTTGTCCAACTAGGCATTTACTGCCAGCAATGCAGCATGCTATGCTCATGTACGTGGCATGCATTGGTTCCGATATCTTATGTCCTCTAAACTTCTTCCGGTTAATCCACATAGCCGGGCATCTGAATACAATGTCTAGGAACTTAAAGCAATAAGGAGCTGCTTAGGAGTAAGACCCCCAACTTTACAAAATTAGACTACACATTATAGTTCACCAAATCAAAGTGGCAACATTGCTAAATTATACCATACACTGTAGTCTACCAAATTTGACTATCAAAATAGTCACAATGTTCGAGTAATGTAATCTATATGCTTCCAAAAACTGAGTTCATAAAGCTATGATTTTTCCATATCATTTGGAAGCCTCATTTTGAAAGTCATGACCCATAGGTCCCTTTTTATGCCGTACCATGCCATGCTATGTAATAACAACTCAAGAATATCAATTAACACAATCAATCTCTTAGTTTTATTCAACCCAGTGATTGATTCTAGTTTTCGAACTCTCCCTAATGGAATTCTAGTAGCTGACTTAGGGTTCACTTAGGTGAACATCCAGAAGATTGAGTTAGCAATTACTCAATTTCCCTAGTTAGCACAATCATTCGTAAGCACAAATTACCACCCAACATAGTAGCATAACAATTTAACCAAGACATAGTTACTATTATTCAAAATTACCACATCAGCATTTACTATAGTAACATATCAATTTACCTAAAATATACCCATATTCAATCAATACAGCATCAAACAGCACACAATGTTATGAGTAGCAATATATCTACTCCAAGCATAGGTTAGATCTACTTACTCGGACTCAATAATAGCGCAGAATCCTAAACTTTGCCCATGTTCCTTCCTTGCTTATCAAACCTATGAAAATATAACACAGTCTTCAAATCAAGTATAGGTCGAACTTGAATTGTTGTAAGTTTTCATTCCTGTGTTTTTAAACTTCATTTGACCATATCTTATTCATTTATTATCCGATTTCAATAAACTTTATATCGTCACTGTTTTTGGTGAATTTTGGGATCAAGGAAAATCTTGCAAAAGAGAATGAAATGCTTGGTACCAGGGCCATTTCGGTACGGCCACTCCGATACCTAAGTTAATAGGGTGACTTTGTGAAAAAGTATGTGAGTGAAGTGTTAAAGAGAGAGAGATTTTACAGAGTTTTCTTTCCCATATTTATAACTAGCTGTAATGTCTAAGGTAGTTATCAAAATAATTGTCAAGACATGTGGAAACTTCTTGATTTGACATCTTTCCTGATATGTAAGGAGAGCAGATGGTTATGTAATATAACCATGTTTATAGTAACTATTCGTGCCATGGGCCTGAATTCAAACCAAGAATGGATTTCAGATACTCGGCATAAATTCCGTATGTCATTTGTCAGAGGCATGTCGAAAGATTCAATCTATTCGACATATTGGCAGTCGAATGAATGAGTATACCAGAGTGAAAACTGACTATCAACATTTACCCCCTAACTCCTGTATTCGAGTAGTCAACAAAGGGAGTGATATATATATTGCACTAGAGGCCGAGTAGAGGATTAACTCTTTAGATTGATGTCAACCAAGATAGGAAGTAGGACGAATCACATCCTAGTCGAAAGGTTGCCATTTCTAAACTCCCACTTGTTCGAGAAACCAAGAAATTGATGGCATGACATCTATCGCCTAGGTCATCATTCTACTACAGGCCTAATAACTATCAGAAAGTTGTCAGCCATCAGATTTTTGTCACGAAACACGTGTCAGCAATCCACACCATTACCAAATTAGCACATCATTACTGTTAAAAGCAAACTTATAGTTACGAGGATGAATCGTCCATAGATAAGGTACTACTCATAATCAAATTTCATTTCTTTGCTTGCATCTTAAACTTTCATTCGCTTTCACATCTTCAAATTCACATTCTTTGACTTGTGTTATTTCATTTTGTATAACCATTCAGGTATAGTTTGCAAAGTTGCTTGTTGACTTGCTCTATCCGATTTTGAGGCAATGGAAACTAAGGCCACTTTCCCTCCTACCCAAACGAAGAGTAAGGCGACATGCTCTTTGAGCGGTTTGGCCTATAGTGTAGAAGTAAGGTAGGATAAACTTGCTTGGACTAACAAGCTTTCTATGGATAATTCTGAGGATAAGGAAGGAAGGTTTTTAGCAAGATATCTATATAACACAATAGCCTACTCTCATGACTCTCTTGATAGTATAACCAGTTCCATCGACAAAGTTCTTGTTACAAAGTACAACCAGTATTGGTGAGATCTTCCTAGAACATAGAACTTGAGGAGGCCAAGAGATAGGGAGAGAGTATGCTTTTCAAGGGAGTGTAAGTTCCACATATACCTGGAATGTCTAGATTTTAGGCTACGCTTCCCTTTTTCGGCTTTTGTTCGGGGCTTCTTCAACTACTTCAAAGCCATGTTGAGTATGTTTTCACCAAACACATATCGCCTACTGGCAGCTTTTGAGATAGTTTGTAAAGAAGTTAAGGTTAGGGCTACGCCTTAGCTGTTTAGGTTTTTCTTTACTATCCAAAGGTAGTCTGACGGGTGGTACTTCAATGTTGCGAGGCATGGGCACAAGTTCATAGATGGGTTAGAATCTAAGATCTATAAGTAGCATGACAAATTCGTATCGATAGTTCTGATGAGGACTTGGACCTCTAGACCCAATAGATTGAGCCAATCCATACCAAAGATATAGATCTAATGTAGAATGATGCGGCAATAGCGAGGAAAATTCAAGAGAAGAGGAAGAACAAAATGTTCTTTTGGGATGTCGAGAGGATTATACGGTAATATGAAAATGGAGACCCAATCTTTTCTGAAAAAGAAGATATGCTAATGAGTTATCGCCGTTCTAAGTATAGTCACGAGGAAAGCCGTTCTTGAGACTTGGGGAGAGAATCGTAACCTATGAGCCTTACTTAGCATAAAAAATGTAAGTTCATTTTTCTCCCATCTTTATATTAATTCCTTTACTCGTATTGCAGATATGGGTGCTAGCGAGGTAAATCCTACCAAGCTACTCACTTAGGCTAAAGCCAAGAAATCCAAGGTCGACAAAAGGGTGATTATCTCAGCAAATACCACTCGACTTACGATAGCAAAGAAGGCCATAAAGGAGGCTATAGTAAAGCAAGTGACTGTACAAAAGATCTCTCATCTTGTTGAGAGGTTGAAGGAGAATGAGAAATCACTGCCGACCAAGGTTGTTTGTTCTAAGGAGCTTCCAATTGTGATTATTCAAACTTTTATTGAGCCGAAGGATGGCAAGCATTAAGAGACACACCTTGGCAAAGAGGATGAAAATGCCATTACTGTAGAAGGCTCATTGTTGGCGATTATGGCGGCTCTGAGTGGTGACAAAAGACTAGGGAAGGAATTCACCGGCCAACCACCTACTAAGAAGTCCAGGGGTTTGGATGAAAGGATGAAGGATGTAATGCGTTCTAAAGCACTCGGCATCAGTAGCATCAAATTCGTCCTTAACAAAGAGGTTGGTGAATACTTCGTCCCTTGTTAGAGCCACCAAATTTTGGACACCGACTTGACCTTAGGAGACAGGGCGAAATCTTTAACTCTAATGGAAGGGATCATTCTTCTGAAAGGCAAAGATATCACCAAGAAGGATGTTGACAGGGTCAGCAGTTGTAATAAGGCCCATATCACGGCTAAATTATATGATGTGACTATCCATAACCATTGCTTTTAATTATTGAATTCATTCGGGCAACTAACACATTTCCTTTTCCAGATAAGCAGCCACATTTTAGTAACTTTGGACAAGGCTAACAATAAGGCAAAGAAGGTAATATCTTTAGTTATGTCTACATCATACCCAATCATTCTTGATCGTAATAAATGAATTTGCTATAGAAAGTTGAGGATGCATACAAAGCATCAAAGGCCCAAACTGTTGTTGCCGAGAATGCAAGGATTAGGGCTGAGATGGAGGTAAGAAAGCTTAAGGAAGAACTTACTGTCGAAAAATTGGCATATGACCTTACCGTCGATGAAAACTTTAGCCTGAAGGCTAAAATGGAAGAATAGTACAAAATGTTTGAAGGCTTGAAAGAGGAGTTGTTGAAGAAAAGAGAAGAGTGTTGGGGGTTGGGCCAAACTATTTGCACGATAAGCGATGATGAAGATACGCTCAAGATGCAAATAAAGGAGTTGGAGACCAACAACTCAAACTTATAGAGCCGTGTGGCTGAGTTAGAGGAGACTGTGAAGAGGGGACCATCAGTTAAAGAGGCTCTCGATATAGTCACTCTTAGTCGGTGGTACGAGAGGCTTTTATGCAAGAGGTTGTTGGAAGGGGTTTGAGCGGTAAGAGAAGAGATCTTGAAGCTTCATCTTGATTATGATCTCTCATGTCTTAACTTTGCTAATGTCGACGACAAACTTAGTAGTGCTGATGAAGATGAAGGCGACGAGACATGTACCGAGAGTATGAATCAAAGTGACAATGAAGCTCATGCTGAAGAAGTTGCCCACTCCGAGATCCTAGTTGTCGAGGAAGCCCTAGCCACTGATTTAAAAATTACTTTTATTGAATCTGAGGATAGGCTATAGGACTTATTGTATTGGCACATTGCATTCTTATGTAATTATCAATTGAAATATATTCAAGGCAATGCCGAGTGATTATGACACTTAAGCAAAAATAGTCAATAGATCTCCAATACATTCAATTTTATTTACTGCACTTTCACGGCCTATGTGGTATATGTATGTTACTTCATGCACTTGTTTGTCAGCATGTTTTATTTCACATGTTAGTTGTTACTTAGCATATTTTATTTTATATGCTATTTATTGCTTAGCATATTTTATTTCACATGCTATTTGTTTCTCAGCATGTTTTATTTCACACGCTCATCATTTTATATCATCCGTTAACTATTTAAGGTATGGACTAGCCGCATTACTCGGCCATAAGGTTAATTTATGTAGTTCATTAACCTCGTTCAGCCAGAACATAGGTCAGTTTGTTTGACATGCAACCTAGAACTCGTTAATTTGGTAATCATGATGAAAACAAACATAATGAGACTTTAAATATAGTTCTCATAAATAAGTACTACAGTTTTGCTAACATGTTGGTTGTCGCCAAATGAGTGAAGATAGAAATCATCCAACAAATTAATTGAAATAAAATTTCAAATTCTTGGCATTCCATGCTCAAGGGATGATTGATTCATCTAACCTTTCTAGTTGATAGCCCCCTTTGCCAACGACTTCCTAGATCCTCCTAATTCACGCTGAGCTTTCCTTAAGTAGCTCGCACATCAGTAGCTTCCATTTTATGGCAAACCAGATCTCCGAGTTAGAAAACCTTATGCTTTACTTTCTGATTGTAGTACCTTGTTGCTCTATGCTAATATGTTGTAACCCTAGCTCTCGCAATGTCTCTAATTTCCTTAATAGTGTTTAGATTCATTGTCAGTCTAACTTGGTTAAGCATAACATCAAAATTATGCATCCGTAGAATAGGCAAGTCTAACTTAATCGGCAACACAGCTTTTGTACCATATGCTAACTTGAATGGTGTCTCTTCCGCTGCAGTTCTCTGGGTGGTTCTATATCCCCATAGGACGTTTGGCAGTTCGTCTGCCCATCTCCCCTTAACTTGATCTACCTTCCTTCTTAAGTCATGTAATATGATCTTGTTGACAGCTTTGACTTATCCATTCATCTGATGATATGCTATAGACGTATAATTGAGACGAATGCCATGCTTGTCGCAAAATGCTCGGAACTTATTATTGTCAAACTATGGGCCGCTATCTATGATTATCATATGAGGAACTCCAAATCTTAATATGATGCAACTGGAGACAAACGCTTCTACCTTATGCTCGATGATCTTTGCGACTGCTTCAACCTCAACCTATTTAATAAAATAATCCATGGTGACAATGATGAATTGTTGCTGAGCGGTAGATTTCGGAAAGGGTCCAAAGATGTCTAGCCCCCACTGTGCGAAAGGCTAAAGGCTGGTTAAACTACATAACTCGGTGGTTGGTGCGTTACTCGGTGAATCATGCTTATGGCATTGAGGATAGTACTGGACAACGTCCTTCACGTCTTCTCTTATAGTTAGCCAATAATAGCCAAGTTATAGAGCTCAAATGTACAATATTTGCACCTTTACGTGGTTATTGCATATGCCACCATGTAGTTCAGACAACGCTCTCTAGGCATCTCTTGGGGAAAGACATTGAAGGTAGGGTTGAGATGTACCGTACTTATACAGCTGACCATCAATTAATGTATAATTCATAGCCTGGTAAACCAATCTTTGCACCTCCTTTTTGTCGTTAGGGATAGTACCATCTTTTAGATAATTCACTGGGTAATCCATCCACAATTCTTCTCTTAGGTAAGGAGCTAACTCATAGCTCTGTGAGAGATTAGATAAGCTTTTCTACGGGAGAAACTTAACGAAAAGTTTCTTGCTCAACTTAGGGAATGCTATGCTGGCCAACTTTAATAGTTTATCGGCAGCAATATTCTTGCTTCTTAGAATTTTGTAAATGAAGAAAGATAGGAATTCTTTTGCAAGCATTTGTACCACCAATAGGTACTTGCTCATCTCTTCTTCTCTTACCACGTAACTTATGGTGACCTGATTTATGACCAGCCAGGAATTAGAGAAATTTTTGAGTTTCTCGACACCAATTTCTTTTGCTAGTTTCAATCCGGTGATAAGAGCTTCATACTCTACTTCATTGTTATTGGCTAGGAGTCCAAATTTTAGAGTGTAATGAACTTTGACATTATGGAAGCCTTGAAGAACTAGGCTTGCACCACTTCCTTCTTGCATCGAAGAACCATTGACATAAAGAAGCTAAATAGGTTTCTCGGCAATCTCTACACAGTCTTCCTCTCTGGTGAATTCAGCTGTAAAATCTGTTAATACTTGGGCCTTTAATGCCGTTTTGGGTTTTTATTGTACACCATAGGCATTGAGCTTTAAGGCTTATTTCATCATCCTCCTCAAGGAGTTAAGCCGCTATAATGCTTGCCACAATGGTTGATCGGTGAGGATAATAATCTAGTGAGCTTCAAAATATGACTTCAACTTTCTCGTTGAGGGAATCACTACTAATACAAATTTTTCAATCTTTGTGTACCAAAGCTTTGGCCCTTGCAAAACATGACTTACATAATAAACGGGTCGATGTTCTTTGCCATCAATTCAAATCAGTATAGAGAAAAGTGTTTGGTAGTTGACTAATAGATACAACTATAAATTTTCTCTAGGAATGGGTGTCAAGAGTATCAAGGGTGATGCAAGAAATTCCTTAAGTTCATTGAAAGCTCTTTTGCAATTGTTGGTCCAATTGAATTCCTTTAGATTCTTCAAAATTTTAAAGAATTCTACACACCTATCTATAATTTTCGACATGAATCTGTTGAGGGCGGCAATTTGCTCGGTGAGTTCTTATACCTCCTTGACCATGTGAGGTGATTTCATATTCCTTATGGCTTCAATCTTTCTTGGATAAGCCTTGATGCCACATTGTATAACCATAGAGCCGAGAAATTTCCTTGATGTTGCACCAAAGATGCACTTTTGCGAGTTGGGTTTCATGCTATATCTCCTCAATGTAGCAAACGTCTCTTCCAGATTAGCGAGATGCTAATCTTCCTTCATGCTCTTCACAATCATGTCATTCACATATACTTCAACATTCCTATGGATTTGAGATTTGATCTTCATTACTAATCTCTAGCATGTGACACCAGCATTCGTTAGTCCAAAGAGCATCACCATATAACAGTACGTTTCCAAAATTAGTAACGAAAGATGTATGGACTTCATCTGCCTTATCCATCTTGATTTGATTGTAACTAGAGAAAGCGTCCATAAAAGAAAGCAATACATGTCCTGCTGTTGCATCTACCATCTGATTGATTTTTGGTAGTGGGAAACAATCCTTAGGATAGGCCTTATTGAGATCCATAAAGTCTATGCATTTTCGCCACTTGCAGTTAGACTTCTTGACGAGCACACAATTTACTAGCCAAGTAGGATAAGGCTCCTCTCAGATGAATCCTGCCTTCAATAATTTCTAGACCTCTTCCTTTATTGCCGCTTGTCTCTTTGGTGCAAAATGTCTCTTTTTCTGTTGGACTACCTTTACATTCGAGTCAATCTAGAGCTTATGTATTATAACGTCTCTCAGAATACCCAGCATGTTTGAAGATAACCATGCAAACACGTTAGCATTGGCTTGCAAGAAGTCAATTAAACTTTGCCGAACATCTACTAACATAGGTTTTCCTATCCTTATTGTCTTCTCGAGATCATTTCCCAAAAGAATTTCCTTTGTATCATTCTCGACATTCTCTACGCCGAGTGACTTGCCTTCTAGATATGTTTCAACTTGAAATATTTCCTCTCGTCTCAAGGCCCTTATATATAAGGACCATATCAATTGCTGATCCCCCCTGCACACATCAACCCCTATGGGAGTAGGAAACTTGGCCTTAAGATGTGTCGTTGAAGGGACAATGCCAAATAAATGTTGACATGGCTGTCTCATTATCATGTTGTAAGGGGATCAACATTTGATGATGAGAAAATCCACTTTATCCTCTACAACATGCTCGTCATCACCAATCTATATCAGCAAAGAGATAACTCCAGCTACTTGGATGGGTTGATTATTGAAAGCATAGAGGTCATACTTATAAGACCATAGCTGCACTTTGATCTTAGGCCTTATTTGATCGAAGGCATGCTGAAAAATAATATCAGCCAAACTTCTTGTGTCAACAAGAATCTTCTTGACTTCATATTTGGTGACTCTCACATTGATGACAAGTGCATCATCATGCAGCCTCTAGATACCCTCAAAATCTTCTTCTCTAAAAGATATTGTATTATCAATCCTGACCTTCTTTCTATGAATATTGCAAATGTAATTCTTAGCATTAATTGAGTTCAAAGAACACGATTAGCCTATGTTAGGTCTGTCGACAATGGTATTAATTACTCCATTGGGTGCTTTGTTGGGATTAACATTCCTTACATCTCTCACGGCCATTGTTGGCCGAGTGTTATCCTCTTGTTCCTCTCTTCTCCCTTATTGGAATAAGTAGGCATGCAGAGCTTACCACTTCAAAATAGACATCCTTTATGGTATTTCAACAAAGTAGTCATTTATAACCCATCCTTCCACACATTAAGCATAAATAAGGCCAAAATGAGGATCTTAGGAGTATTGCTCATTGACACTCGCAAACTATGGTAGTCTCATTAGTAGGATGGAAAGGAGGGTGTATCTCCTTGACAAGGCATTGGCTACCATGTTTGCCTTACCATACTTATACTTAATTACGAAGGAGAAACCTTCTAAGAAATTTACTCACTTTGCTAAATGCTCGGAGAGTTTAGGCTAGCTCTTGAGGTATCTCAAAGATACATGAGTGAAGTAGATAATGAACTTCTTTGACAATAAGTAGTGTTATCACACATGGAGAGCTCCAATTAGGGTATAAAGCTCCTTATTATACATTAAGTAGTTCAATTGAGCTCATCTAAGCTTCTCATCATAGAATGTGATAGGTTTGCCTTCTTACATGAGAATGGCATCGATGCCAACCCCTAAAAGCATTGTAATCCACCTCAAAGACTTTTTCAAAGTCAAGTAGAGCTAGGTTGAGGGTAGAGATCAGCCTCCTCTTCACCTTAGCAAAACCCTTCTCCTCTTTTTCTTCTCATCTGAACTCTACATTCTTCTTGGTCAGCTCAATCAAAGGTGTTGCAATTGAACTAAAATTTTAGATAAACCTTTAATGAAAGGATGCCAATCCATAAAAACTCTAGGTATTGGCATAGGAGGTTGAAGTCGGCTATTCAACAACAGCTCAAATCTTTTCTTCATCTACTTATAGGCCTCCTCCACTCACAACTTATCCCTAAAAGACTATTTCCTCTTGGTAAAACCAATATTTCTTTAGATTTTCGAATAGTCTCTTAACTCGAAGTACTTTAAACATAGTTTAGAGATTATCTATTTGGCTTGGTAGGTCAGGGCTATGGATCGGGATATCATCAAAATAAATAACTATGAACTTCTCGATTTGATTTCATAGTACATGGTTTATCTACCTCATAAAAGTAGTTGGAGCATTAGACAAGACAAATGGCATGACCAACTAATCATAGAGGCTATGCTTGATCTTAAAGGTCGTCTTCCATTCATCACTGGGCCTCATCCTTATCAAGTGATAGCTAGACTTAAGGTCAATCTTAGAGAACATCTACACTTCGTGTAGTTCATCCATCATATCATCAAGTCGAGGAATGGGATACCTATATTTGATAGTTATCTTGTTGACAACTTCGCTATCCATACGTATTTTCTAGGTCTTGTCTTTCTTTGGTACTAATAATGCTGGGACTACACATAGATTAAGTCTTTCCCTCACATAACCCTTCTCTATCTACTCATTAACTTGTCTTTGCATCTCGATGGCTTATTTAAGGTTTATCCTGTATGCTAGCTTATTAGCTAGGGCGGCACAAGGCTTCAAGTCTATGTAATACTATATCCCTTAAAATGGTGTAAGCCCTTTGGTAGTCCCTCAAGGATTAGATCCTTGAATTTATCAATTATTCTCTAGACGTACTCAATTAGCATAACTTGTTCTTTGATCTCCAATAACCTTTGGATAAGTAAGTAAGTTCACATGTCTGACCTTATGACCTATCTTAGCTTAAAGTAGCTTAGGACTAAAGCCTTCTCAAAGCTTCGGGTTACCTTAGCTTACATGCCATTAGCCTAGCTTGAGGTCATAGGGTACATCATGATCTTCCTTCCATCCTTCTCAAAGTTATAAATGTTTCTAAACTCGTCACATATAACCTTCCTATCAAGCAATCAAGGTTGGTCAAGTAGTATGTTCAAGGCATACATGGGCAACACATTACATAGAACCTCATCACTATAGGTTCCAATTGAGATTGGTTGAAGCACTTGGCATAGTACATGAAGTGTACCCTTCTCATTTAACTAGTGCAACTTATGCGGCCTTGGATAGGGCAAGGTTGGCAACTTAAGTTTCTGCACTACGCTAGCAAATGCTACATTGGTGCAACCTCCAGTGTCTAAGATCAAAGCACACATTTGCTTCTTTACCTTGTAAGTGATGTCGAATAGATTCTCTCTTTTTTGTTCACAATAGATAATTTGATACTCATGGCATGTTAGATGACTAAGCTCAACATGTCTATGTCTTCAAGAAGGTAACTTCATCCTTTACTCCTTCAACACCTTCCTACACTTCTACTTTCTCCTCAATTTCCTTGTCAATATTGTCAACTTCAAAGGTTGAGACATTTCCCTTAATTACCATGGTATGGCAATTTGGACACTGGCGGCCATGTGTTTGAAACCTTAGCACTTGAAACATGTGATTTCACTCATCTTTCCACCTAAGGTTTGACCTTTCTCAAACCTCCTTGAGAACTCTCTCTTGGCAAGTTAAGCCTTTTGATTAGTCCCACCTTACACAAGTTAGGTAGATGGAACATGTTTGCTTAGTAGACCTTGGGTCGGTTTGTTCCTTCTTTGTCTCTCTACCCTTTGGGCAATCTTAATGGTGGCATCAAAGGTGGTGAACTGCTATAACTCTACAATGTACTCGATTTCATATCACAAGCCGATAAGGAATCTAAACACTATTATGGCCTTTAGCTCATTAACTACACAATAAGTTATGAGCATTTGAAATTCTTGAACATACTCATCTACTATTCGGTTTCCCTACCTTAGCTCTTATACTCTTGCAAATGTGTCCTATAAATAAGAGTTTAGAAAAAACCATGCTCACATGATTCTCTTTATCTCGGGTCACATCTTGACTTCACGATATCCATTTCTCCTCCTCATGGCCTATAAGTTTTTCTACTACATCACAACATAACATGAGAATTCTTGGGCAGCTAGTCTTACATTATCACAGTTAACATATTGATAGTAACCAAAGATCCTCTCGACCTTCTCTTTGAAGTTAAGGTACTCATTGGCATCTCTTGAACCATTAAAGGACGATATCTAAAGCTTAACATTGCCAGTACCTCATAATGCATGATCTCTCTCCTTTACTTCATAGTAATCCTTATCTTCTTCTTCTTCAATGTCCTTTAAGTCTATCTTCCTATGAGCCCTTCTTTCGACTACTCCACCTATGACTTGCCAAGATAAGAATGGCCTATGTCCTTGTTATGCGTCATATACACAGTCTCCAGCACTAAGTTTAACTTGGTAAGCATCAGGAACAACCTCAATAGGTTAGATAGCAGCTAACTCATGAACTATGCAAGTTAATTTGTTAATCATCATGGCTAATTCATCAAATTTTTCATCTATGGATTTTTCAACTTGGTGAGCATTAAGAGTAACCTTAATAGGTTGGATAGTAGCCTTACTATACGTCATATATATGATCTCCAGCATTAAATTCAACTTAGTGAGCATCAGAAGCAACCTCAATAGGTTGGACAGCGACCAATTCATGAACTATGTAAGTTGGTTTGGCAATCATCATGGCTAATTCATCAAAATGTTCATCTATGGCTCTTGAAGTGACTAATATTAGCATTGTATAGTATTGAATACTACTCTCATTATCACTAACAGTTGCACTCACACTTAGACCAGTCATCTTCTCTAACAACCACTCAAAAGGACTACTCAACTTGACAATAACTTACTTAAAACCCAAAAGCCAAAATAACATAGAAATAGTAAGAACTCTAAACTAACATAACCTAGAATCCCTATAACCATACATAAAATAGCTCAACCCAAAATTTCCAGCTACTATTACTTACTCTATTTATAATCATAAGAAAGAGTAAAATAGAATTCTATGTTGTAAAGTACTTTGTGACACAACACCCATAACTTGTAGCACAGCCATACACTACCTAAATAGAACATACAGTATACTTAAATGACACAGTGTAAAGTTTGGAATGGCTAAGGTAGGATAACTTGGGTCCTAACAATAAGGCAACTTCCTTAAGATTTGGATGGAGGGAGAGAATCTAAGCCATGCTCTCCAATCCTTTAGCTTGGGCCTAAGTAATGGTGCCTAGAAGCTGATTCATACCAAGTACAAGCTTGACTCACTAACTATATTGCTTCTACAACTTGATAAAACTTACTAGTTTACTTGCTTTAAGTCACTTTTATGAAACCATGCAATTATTGTTAATTTTCAAGCGTAAGTTTAGACAAGTCATCTAGACTCACCAAAAGTTGTTTATGCTAATAAGCTATGTCCAATGTAAGCATCTAAGCCCATGCCAACCTTATTAGAGCATGAGTCAACCCTAAAAACCAATGGCTAAAATTTTTAAAGCCTTAGTCAAGCTCTTTAGAGCTCGGTCGACCTCATCATTACTAAGGTCAAGCTATTAGCATTGCAGGCGACCTCCCTAAGGTACAAACTGAGCTTCTAATAACTTGACCAACTCATTTAGAAGAGTCTTGTTAAGCTCCTATCTTCTTCTAGCCCTTTGTATAAGCTTGGTCCATAGGATCAAAAGTAGTTTAGGTAGGGACAATACAGATGAATATGAAAATTCTATAGCTGCATATGCTTGATTAGAGATCCTCTCCATAGTATACTAAAAAAGGCCTTGAGGACATGATTTACTTTCTACATTAAACTTACCGATCATGCTTATAAATACCAAGTGAAGCCATAAGTAAATAGATATGCATTCTCTAACTCATGCATATTCTATATCTCTATATTGTTTCTCAATATCCCCATTCTGACTTAAGATTAGAGTGGCTACACCAAAAATACCTCTAATGCCCCTCTTTAGCTTACATTTGCTATTGTTTACAAGTTTTCTCCAACCTCAACGCCTCATGAAAGTTGACCATCAGCAATTTTTTCAAAGAAGTGTCTACAATTTTTCATTATCAAGTTCTTTCTCATCAAGCATGACTAAGAAAACATTCTACTACAACTTCCTTTTGACTAAAGCTGAGGAAGAAGTAGCATTGCCAATAAACATTCCACATTAAATAACTCGTTCAGTAATTGAATTTCTCAACGTATATCAATGATAAAGGATTAGCCTAGAAAATCTATAGGAAATAAGAAGATCTTTAACCAAAAGAGTGACATCCTCACTCGAAAGCTAATCTTGTCACATAAAGACATGTCTAGGCATGTCTCTTAGGACAACAAACCATGTTGTTGTTGGATGCAAGTGTTTTGTAGCATTGATAGATTAAACTATAAAGGAACACCATAAGCGGTTTCAAAATGACAATATATATTTATGAAGAGAACCTAATAGGACCTACGTTCATGGATGGCTTGATCTTATTGGATGCATAGGCTTTAATGTTGGTGATGAAATTAGCCTTTTATGAAACATCATATTAGGAGCCTTTTACTTCAAGCTTCCTCGTTGACCTTAATTAATTATTATTGTTAGGTTAGTGGAGGGATATCTAGATTCAATAAGTTGGTTTATTTCTATATTTTCTATAGGTTGATGTAATTGGATGTTCTGTTCTTTATATTTTCTTTAAAATCTTTGATGATGGAGTTGTTTTAAATAATTTTATAACACTATGAGCATGTAAAGTGCTCAATCTTTAACTCTTTTTAATATACTTAGACCACTAGGAATCTTAAATGCCAAAATTTATGATTTGCTTATGAATTTAGGTAATCTTTTAATTTAAAGTTAGTATCTTGATGTTCTTGTTAATATTTCTCAAATTTCAAATTGAATGACTTAATGGGGAAGTTGAGCAAAAAAGATGGAGATTTATCTCATATATGACATCTCTTATTCAAAATAACATACCAATTAAGGGTTTTTATGTTCAAGTTCTCCAAAAATGATTTTTGCTAAGGTCATTGCAAAATCTATCCACTCTTAACATGCAACAATTTTTTCTAGGAATATAATAATTAATTTAATAAAATATTGATATTAAAATTATTAAATACAATGCAAAAGATGAAAATTATTTTCAAATCTACATGGAGCATAAAGTTGACAACCATGAGAAAGATTCATAGATCACAACTCAATGCTATAAATGGTTTACACTATCCATCAGTTACCAAAACAGAGAGCTGGATTGTAGCCTACTACCCTTTAAAACAAAATTTACATTGTAAAATTGAGTGTTAAATTTGTATATTTCCTTCTAATAATTAAAAGAATAATATTCTTAACATGTCTTGAAATCGATTAAATTTCACTTCTCCATTATAGCTTATGTTGGGGTGTACTGGTAATCTCATTGTATAGGATATCTATCTATATCTTACTTGACCGAGTAGGTTTTAGGTAAGTATTAAAGATTATAAGGTAGGTTTTGGTTAGCAATTACCTAGAAGCTTATCTTATAATCTATGGTATGGCTATGATATGTTCATATTGTGGTACCATCATGGAACCTATTGATAGGAATTAGGCTATGAGGCCTTTGATCCACAATCAAGCCCAAGGATTAGAAGGCTTAGTAAGGCGGATTCTTCTATTCCAGCCGACTCTTGCAAAAGCCGAGTATCTCCTTGTCAACTTGTTCTGCATACCAAGCTGAATGACTGCCTATTTCTCATAAATAATGTGTCGAGAAGTGGAAGGCAGAGACAACAGCTAATCCTCATTCTCATTCATGCTTGACCAATCACTTACTCGACATTACCTTTGTTAAGATGCCGAGAGAAGGACCCTAGATTGATTAAGCCACTCTTGCTTAAACAAGCAAGTTAACCATACTTTTGTTCGCATCTTTCAATGGCATCACCAATACAGCATCATTACGTGTATAGAATCATGTGTAGAATCTGTTACACCAATGATTGTTTTTTTTTTTTAATATTCATTTTTTAGGAAATGCCCTTTTGTCTTTTCCCTTTTGGGAAAATTGCCCTAACTTATGGGTATAAATACCCTTGTATTTATAGTAGCAAACATATTGATTATCATTAATACACTTGTTTGTTCTTGGTTACAGTTTGCATCACATGTACTTTAAGACATATAGGTTATAATACGTTAGTTAAAGAAGGTACTTATCAGATGTCATGCCCTAAGTGATGGACTCCCAATAGTCCTAACTGGTGAACCATTCTAAGATAATAGCTAACCTCACAACCGCTATTGTAGACCTAGTTCACCCTAGGTAAGCTCGACTAAACAACTTTGAAGCATCTAGCTTAGCACTTGCGTTTTCCAAAAAACATATATAATAATACATTAACTTCCTTTGAAAATCCTTTAAAAAAATAGTTTCAAAATAAATATTTTTTACATAAAACTTTATACATACAAGGAAAGCTTATAAGTTCAAATGGTTTTACATTCCATATTATCTTAAAAATCAATAGTTGGACAATACTAGGTCACAAAAGGTAGACCAAATAGTTTCCTTAAAAAACTAAAAAATTTAAAAGGAAATGGAAAGTCCATCCATATATTCCTTATACTTACTCTCCTTCCCCATAGTTGCTTATTGGAGAATGGACAAAATGCTTCTCATGGCTCTAAGCCTACAAAAGAATCCAAGTAGATGTAAGCAAACTTTAGCTCAATAAGCAAGACTGAGACAAAAGCATGCATACACTACAAATTAAGAATATTATTAACCAGGTTAGTTAGATGTTATAAATGACCAAGTAAATGCCATTACACAACCTTATCTAATTAGTGGTGAGATTAGAGAAATTGTGCAGCTTTAATTTAGGTTTGAGGAGTTTCGACGTAATACAGCAACTCATGGTCAAATCCAACCTAATGCAATGGAAACATCCCTCTTCCTACAATTACCTTCAAACTAGTGCTATCAATATAACTACAACCTTCGCTTTTGTCACTTAATTCAACTAAAAGTAATAAAGGGACCATTTCAGCTATTCTTTTCGAAGAGACCAGTATTTGATTAGAGAATCCTAAGCCAGTTTACTAACCAACCAATGAACCAGAACTTGGGGAACCTTCACCTTCAGAAGTAGGTGATCCAGAACTTAATATTTTAGAAAAAACCTTTCAAACCTGATAGGATTCTTCTAAACAAATAGTTTAATTCACCTAAAAACAAGAAAATTAGAAAATGGTATTTTGAAACCTTTAATAATGTTAAGCAACAAATAAAAGATGAATATTATAATTTTATGAATGAAATTGGGTCTTAGATATATTTCTTCGAATGGTTTGAAGAATACTACTAAAACCTAAAGAAATTGATGTAATTAATGAATATTTTACATGGAAACTAAGTGATGGACAAATAATATCAAATAATAGAATCTAATCATCTACCGCCAGTAATATTAAAACCATGCATAAAAATACTGAAATAACACTTATGCCTTTTAAAAATGCAATAGAAGAAGAAGGCTCAAGAATTAAGAAAATAATAAGTTGAAACAATTTCACTACCCAACATTTACATACTATAATTAAACAATTAAACGGAATGGAAGATTTAATTAACAATGAAATAAATAAAATTAATGAAAAACACCTTGGATAAATAAAACTAATAAAAATATACTCTTATTTAAACTATTTGAAATGCCAAAAAATCTAAATAATGAATTTTTAAAAGCTTTAGATGATAGGAAAAGAATGATAAAAAATAAAATGATTAAAGAAGAAACTTCATCTTCAAAACCAATGAATGTTTTAAATTTAGACACACCAACTCTTATTAAAAGGGGTATTGTCATAGATGATATACCTTCAGAAAGGATTAATATCTTAGGTGAAATTAATAATGAATCAATTAATGATACAATGTCCAATATTTCTTTAAATGATTTAAATATTAATGGATCAAATGATGAAATTAATAAAATTAATTGGAAAGAACCGAAAAAATTGTATTGTCAGAAAGCAACTCCTCATAATATACTTATTGAAGAAAAGACCACCAACTACCAAAATAAGTATTTTGTAGGATCTACATACAAATGGAATATTGACGGATACTTAAAACAAAAAATTCTTAATGTCCTTAATCAAATCATATTATCTTCAAATACAAACAAGACTGATCCAAATGTTACTGATTATCAAGTAACACTCCTTTTAATATCTGGTTTTACTGGACAATTATAAAGTTGGTGAGATAATTATCTTACTAAGGAACAACGAATCAATATTTTGACCTCATGCAAAATTAATGAAAATGGGAGAAGAATCTTAGATGAATATGATGAATCGATTCAAGATATGGTCAATACATTAATCTTTTCAATTAGCTAACATTTCATAGGAGATCCTTCGCATATTAAGAATAAAACCTTAAATTTGTTATCCAATATGAAATATAAATCTTTAGGAGAATTTAGACAATATAAGAATATTTTCTTTCAAAGAGTTTTCTTTAGAAACGATTGTAATTAGCCTTTTTGAAAAGAAAAATTTTTAGCTGATTTACTTAAGTTAATTGGAGAACAAGTTAGGAAGAAACTCAGAGAAGAAAATAATAGTGAAATTCTTTATGATAATTTGTCTTATGGAGAATTAACATCTTATGTCAATAAAATTGTAACCAATTTGTGCACTACAATTAGGTTATAAAAACAATTAAAGAATGAACAACGCTTACAACAGCAAAGCCTAAATGATTTTTGTGCTCAATATGATTCCTTTCTTGTTAATAAGAAAATAAAAAAGAATAAAAAATCTTCTTATTCACATTCAAAATGTTCTCATTGTACATATAAAAAACCTCGAAGAAATTTTAATAAAAAATTTTCTAAGAAACTTGAAAAACTTAATAATGAGAAAAAAGATAAAAGAAAAAAGAAAAAAGAAAACCATATAAACAATTAAGGTGTTATAAATGAAAAAAAAATTGGTCATATAGCAAACTTTTGTAAGATCAATAATAAGCCTAATGAATTAAATCTTGATAAACAAACAACGGATAATATTTTACAAATATGTTGTGATAATAAACCTTCTTCATTAAAAAATGATTGTGATGATGGAATTCAAGCCAATGACATTGAATCCACATCATCTGAAGAGGATGATGAAATTAATGTTTTAACAAATGAGGAAGAAAAAATTCTTCGTAATATTGATCAGTTACCTAATGATAGTGAAAAGCCTAATTACTTAAAAAAATGTTAACAAATCCAATTTAACCCTTAGACCAAATTTACCTTATAATCTCAATGAAATCCTTGAAAGAGGTAAAAGAAAACAGAAAAAATTGATTACTATTAATGACTTGTACAATGAAATTAATGTTCTGAAACAAGAAATAAAATATTTAAAATTAATGCATATAGAACTTCAAAAAGATTTTCTTGAATTAAGGTAGAAAAATGATAGTTTAGGAAAATAACCCTGAAGTTATTAATAGAGAAACTTCAAATGAAAATGTTTTACCAATTTTTGATAATTTTGATTATCTAATATAATTTGTTGAGGTGACCATGAGAAAATGGATTATCAATGTTACAATTAGAATTAATAATGAATTTGTCTTAGAAATAACTGCGTTATTTGATACTGGTGCAAACTTAAATTGCATCGAGAAGGGTTGATTCTTACTAAATATTTTGGAAAAACTACCAAATATCTAAGTTCTGCATCTGGTGGTAAGTTACGAATTAATTACAAATTGTCCAATGCTGAAGTACTAAAAAATAATGCTTCATATAAAACTTCTTTTATACTTGTTAAAAATTTGAATAAAAATGTTATTTTAGGTATTCCCTTTATCAATCAAATCCAACCATTTTCTGTAAATAAAGATAGAATTGAAACATAATATTTTAAGAAGAAAATTGTATTCAATTTTATTATAAAACGACAAACCAAATATTTAAATGAATTAACATGTAATTCAATTTTTGAATTAAATTATTTAATTCAATGCAAAGAAAATTATTTAATGTATCTAAAAAATGATTTTGAATTTAAAAGAATTGAAACTCAACTCAATGAAGAAAATTTTAAAAAGAAAATATCTAACATGGAATTGGAAATAAAAATTCAATTTGTTTAACACATTTCGAGTGCATTTTGGAATCATAAGTCACACATTGTGGATTTACCATACAAAAATTATTTTAATGAGAAAAATATTCCAACCAAAGCAAAATCTTCTCAAATGAACAATGAAGTTTTAAATCATTCCAAAAATGAAATAAATGATTTACTTAATAAAAAATTAATCCGAAAGAGTAAATCTTCGTAAAGTTGTTCTGCTTTTTATGTCAATAAAAATGTAGAAATAGAAAGAAGTGTTCCTAGGTTAGCAATCAATTATAAGCCTCTTAATAATACTTTAAAATGGATTTGGTATTCAATACCTAATAAAAAAGATTTATTGAATAGATTGCATAATACTAAAATATTCTCAAAATTTGATATGAAATCTAGATTTTGGAAAATTCAGATTAAAAACAGTGATAGGTACAAAACTGTATTCACAGTTCCTTTTGGTCAATACGAATGGAAAGTGATGCTGTTTAGATTAAAAAATGCTCCCTCTGAATTCTAAAGAATAATGAATGAAATTTTTAATGATTTTGTAAATTTCATCATTGTTTATATAGATGATGTTTTGATTTTTTCATCCAATATAGACCAACATTTTAAACATGTTAAGATCTTTATTAATATAGTTAGGAAAAATGGCTTAGCAATTTCACCATCTAAAATTAGTCTTTTCCAAACTAAAATTAGGTTTTTAGGATTTAATATTCATAATGGCACAATAGTCCCTATTCAAAGATCAATTGAATTTGCGAACAAATTTTCTAATGAAATTAAGGTTAAAAATCAACTCCAAAGATTTCTAGGAAGTTTAAATTATGTTGCTAACTTCTTTCCAAATCTTAATATTATATGTAAGCCATTATATCAAAGATTAAAAAAAGAATCCACCCCAATGGTCAAACGAACATACAAATGCTATTCAATTAATTAAGTAAAAAATTAATGAAATTCCATGTTTACACATTGCTGACCGTTCTCTACCAAAGATAGTAGAGACTGATGCTTCTGATTTAAGATTCACAGGAATTCTAAAACAAAAACAAAATAATAAGAAATGTATAGTTCAATTTATGTTAAAATATTGGAATGAATGTTAACGTAATTATTCTACAATCAAGAAAGAGATTTTAGCAATTGTTTTAACAATTTCTAAATTTCAAGGAGACTTGTTAAATAAAAAATTTCTTTCAAGATTTGATTGTAAACCTAATAAAAATGTTTTAATAAAAGATGTATAAAACATTGCATCTAAACAAATTTTTACCTGATGGCAATCAATTCTTTATGCATTTGATTTCGAAATAAAACATATTAATGGATTATTGAATTCCCTTCCTGATTTCCTTACCCGTAAATTTTTGCAGGGAGATGCCTCCCAAAAAGAAAAAGGATAATGGAAAAGCTCCGTTAGTCTATAAAAAGGGCTTAACTAATGTTAAATCTTGGTTAGATGTCTACAAAGCATCAAATGCCCCCTTAATAGGCAAAGAAGAAGCCTCTTCAAGGACCTCTAAACCAATGTTGTCAAATATTCAAACCTCTAATGTCCAATCTCCTAATGTCCAAATATAATCCAATGAAGATTTTCCTCAATCAGTTGATATGAATATTACTCCAAAACTGCTTAAAGCAATCTCAATAGGCTTACAATAAAAAAAATGAACCCCTTATGCTTCCAGGAGTTCCTCAGCAAATGGATACCCAAAGAAGTAATCAAAATATACAGACTACTAAGGTAGCATCCTCAATACCCTCAATAATGAAACCTGCAATTCAAAGTTCTAATTTTTTTCAAAAATCTATTTTTAGATATGTTTTCTTTATAGAAGAAGGCTTATTTGAAAAAGATTCCTTTGAATTTGCAAGAAAAATTTTTACAAAAGATTTTTCTTATGTCCCATTTGATGTTTATAAACCAATCCAGTTTTATGAAATGATGTTAACTAAAATTGGGTTAATATCTTTCAAACATTTTGAAAAGGATGGAATGATTAGCTATTCTACAGTTAGAATTCATAAGGTCTTCAACTTTAAGGAATGGCAAACCTATCCAACAACCCTAATAAAACTCAATATAGAACCTTTCTCAAGCTAGCTAAGTTATCGAGCCAGTTATAATTATTATAATTATAAATAGGCTTGGTAGAATATTTTTTTACCAAATGAATGCAAAAAGGTCACACACATGGCTTATATTTTTGGATAATTGTTCATCAAAAGACCTTCCCTACTGGTTTGTACATCGGTGAGAACAATTTGGAGCAATCCTTGAGATTGTTCATGAAATAGCCAAAAATTGTTTTAATGTTTTCATGAAAAATTATAACCCCTACTACATGAAAAATATTTCCAAAAGGAAATGTTTTATTTAATGCATATTAGTGTGTTTTGGGTTACAACTTGGTGGTTTGATCATAAACTTGATGGAATCACAAATACAACAAATTTGGTCATAATGTATAAAGTCAAATGGTGAGATAGCTACAAAATGTGGAATAAGAGCAATAATTCTTCATTGGATCAAGAACAATAATTCTTCAATTACTCCTACCAATGTTTCAAATCCTCTATTCCGTAATAGAAGTTTTTTAATGTCCTCTTTAGCTAATGCTAGTACCCCAAATCAAATTAAGTAAATTCTAAAAAGAGCATTGGCTAACATCAATTAATCGACTCAAGGATTAAGTTCATAATCAACTTCTGGATCAGAATCTCATCATAGTGGAAATATGAATGAAGATGACTGCTATGGGATAGATCTAGGAGATCCTTAAGCAATGTATGTATTTTGTTTTCCTCAATGTAATTTTGCACTGTAACATATGGTAGAAATACAATGTTTGTACACATGTATAACAGTACACAATGTTGTCACCAATGATGTCAAAAATCACCATCTGACATATTACTATTTGCTACAGTAAAATGTCTCCATCTTTTCATTGTTTCTACAGTACTTTGTTGGCCATAATGATGCTGTTCATCACATTAACCGGTTAGCTCCCTCAATTATAAAATGATGTCCTCTCTCATTTAGAAGCAAGGTCAGAAACACACTTCTCTCATCCTCTCATCTCCTAACTCTTCACATCTTTCTCTCACTATCTAATCTTTCTCTCTTCTAATCCCTTACTTCTTACTTCTTTCTTCTCTCACACACATACTTCCTCTTCTACTTTCTTCTACATTTGATCTTACCACTTCCCATCTATTTTCCCTTTCATTAACTAAATACTTTTTTTTCTAAAACATTTATACGTCTCTATCCTAAGGTAGAATACAAATATCTCTTAATGTTTTAATTTTCTTTCAATGATCTGAATGTAATGCTCTTGTATTTTGTACAATTTTTTCAATCAAATAAAAATTCCTTTTTTATTATCTCTTTTTATTAAATTATATCTTATTGGGGGAATCTCCAATTAAATTGGATGTAACTCCACAAGATATGTTAATTTGATTGTTATTATTAGACTCCAAAATTGGTTGGTATTACCGCCTATGGTGGTTTTATATTGAAGTTTATGTGTTTAATGTTCATATACTTTAATATTCCAGTATAAAGCCTTACTAGCCTTGGCATTGTCGCTTGTGATGGTTTTTATTTCTATCTTTGCTCTTATTTTATGTCACAATTTATTGTTTATATTAATGATAATTATTATTTAGTTAATACTGTAGAATTTCTTGAATGGTATTATACTTTGTTATATACTAGTAATTGGTATTAAACCCCATTTGGTACCAATAGTAATATTGGGCAGTAGTGGTTACAATTCTAAGGTATATTGGCTGGAAAATGCAAACAACGCCACATACCTAAAACCAATATATACCAATTTATAAGATTAATATATTAAATCTATAAATAATATCAAAAGTTCTTTAGTATATTGGCTAAAAACTAGGATTGTCTAGAAGAAAATGTGAGGATTTCGGAAGCTTCCTATTGACCCAGAAAGACAACGCCACATACTAATAAAAACAAATATAATGTTAAATGTCTCAAAAAACTAAAGATAATAATTGCAATGATTTAATTGATTTGTGTCCTTATTTAGAAGATGCTTTAGAATTTTTATCTTATATTGTTTGGGCATACAGTTTGCTCAAAGAATCTTTTTATTTATAAGATATATATTTTAAAAGGAGTTAATATAATATATATATATATAGAATAATACTGCATCTTTTCAGATTATAATCTTTCATAGTTGCTCATAAAACTGGATCGATTTATAAACATTAAATGGAACATAAGAAAAATCTTTTGTAAAAATTTTTCTTACAAATTCAAAGAGATATTTTTCAAATAAGCCTTCTTTTACAGAGAAAACATATCTGGAAATAAATTTTTGAAAAAATTTAGACCTTTGAATTGCAGGTTTCATTATTGAGGGTACTGAGGATACTATCTTAGTAGTCTGTATATTTTGATTACTTCTTTCGGTATCCATTTGTTGAGGAACTCCTCGAAGCATAAGGGGTTCATTTTTTTATTGTAAGGCTATTGAGAAAGCCTTGAGTAGTTTTGGAGTAATAGCCATATCAATTGATTTAGGAAAATTTTCATTGGATTGTGTTTGGACATCAGAAGATTGGACACTAAAGGTTTGAACATTTGATGACATTGGTTTAGAGGTCCTTGAAAAGGATTCCTCTTTTATTATTAAGGGGGCATTTGATGATTTATAGACATCTAACCAAGATTTAACATTAGTTAATCCCTTTTTAGAGACTAACAGAGCTTTTCTTTTATCATTTTCCTTTTCGAGAGGCATCTCTTAACAAAAATTCACAGGTGAGGAAATCAGAAAGGGAATTCGATAATTTATTAATATGCTCTATTTCGAAATCAAATATAAAAAGAATTGATTGCCATCAGGCAAAAATTCATTTAGATGCAATGTTTTATACATCTTTTATTAAAATATTTTTAGTAGCTTTACAATCAATTCTTAAAAGAATTTTTTGATTTAATAAGTCTCCTTGAAATTTGGAAATTGTTAAAACAATTGCTAAAATCTCTTTCTTGATTGTAAAATAATTATGTTGACATTATATATTCATATTTTTGAAAAAATAATATAGTTCACAAAAGTATAAGAATATATCTATATAGTATTTATCATGCCCTGCCCTCTAGACATCTACTAATAACCTATACTCTCCATCATTGGTGCTTAAGAGATAGGTCCTAATAGTGCTAGCTGTGCTCAATATGATCCCTCTTTTGTTAATAAGAAAATAAAAAAGAATAAAAAATCTTCTTATTCACATTCAAAATTGTCTCATTGTATACATAAAAAACCTCGAAGAAATTTTAATAAAAAATTTTCTAACAAACTTGAAAAACCTAATAATGAGAAAAAAAAATCATACAAACAATTAAGGCGTTATAAATGTAAAAAAATTAGTCATACAGCAAACTTTTGTAAGATCAATAATAAGCTTAATGAATTAAATCTTGATGAACAAACAATGGATAATATTTTACAAATATTTTGTGACAATAAACCTGCTTTATTAAAAAATGATTGTGATGATGGAATTCAAGTCAATAACATTGAATCCACATCATCTAAAGAAGATAATGAAATTAATGTTTTAACAAATGAGGAATGTAGACACTTAATTTTTGCCCCATTTATTTGTTTTTTATTTTATTTTTATTATTTTTCTTTCATTTCTCAATAGGCCCTAATTTAGAAAAAAAAATTAAAAAATAGGGAATTAAAAGAAAACCCCAAAAAAAATTAATTAAGAAATTTAGAAAAAATAAGGATCATGGAAAAATATGAAAATTTTCAAAAATAAGGAAAAGCACAAAAAATAAGAAAATTTCAAAAAGAAACCCTAAAAAGATAAAAAGTTAGAAAATGAAGTTTAAAATTTTAGAAATAAAAAAATTTACAAAAAAAAATAGAAAATTTAAGATCAAGTAAAAAATTTTAGAAAATAGCATATTGTTAAGACAGTTTTTAATTTTAATTTTAGTTTAGAAATTGGGCCATTGCACTTGGGCTTAGATTTAAGCTTAGCCCAAGCTGACCGAGTCAATTGCACATATGGACAAGGCACAGGTCAACGGTCTAATGGTTAAGCATATGGACTGAGTATGGGGTTTGAGTGTAAGGTCTCAGGTTCGAATCTTGGCAAAAGCAAAGAGGTCTTTTTCTTATTTTTTGGTTAGCATACTGCCACGTATCAGAATCCGGTTATACTACGTGTCCTGATACGTAGCATCATTGGATTGGACGACCTTGCTAACGTGGCGCCATGTAGCATGCCACATTAGCTGCCACATGTCACGTGATGACAGATGACAGGTTAGGATTTGTCAAGTTAGCTAACGTGGCGCTACGTCAACACTTTCCCTTCCTTTCCCTCAGTTTTCCCCCATTTTCTCCTAATTTTCCTCTTTTTGCCTTCTAAAGAACAACCCACTCCCTTCACTTTAGCTTCAATTTCTGCACAAATTCTACACAAAGGCACATAGTTTCTTGCATTAATCTTGCACTAGACATGGCATGCTTCGAATTAGTGTTAAGAACAAGTCTAGATTTAGTCAAAAGCACATTTAAATCAACTTTCAAAAATCGAAAAAAAAAAATAGGTTTTCGAGCATTTTTCATTAAATCCAATTCTAACTTTCCTTTGTTTCTAGGATCGATTCAAGTATAAAATGGTGTCGAGGGAGCTCACACAAGAATACACAACCATTGCCAAGCTTCCAATTCAACTCCCAAGCTCTCTCTCTCTCTCTCTCGCTATTCTCTTTACCAATCTCTTTCTTCCGGTTCCTCTCTCAAGCTAAACCTGAGCCCAACGACCACTACAGCCGCAACCCTTACTCCATCAGCTACCTAACCCGACCACCCTCTACCGCCACCGTAGCCCCTAGTCGTTCAACCAAATTGCCAACCTTAAACCCTAACCGCCAAAGCTCAACCCCCTTAAATTGCCACTTTTAGCTACCCTCAGCCAAAACTAATCCTACGACCGAACTCCTCACACTCCAAAACCCTTATCCTAATTGACCACTCATGACCAGCAACTCCTTCCAACACTAATCACCACCTCCGACTACACACACACACACACCACCCCACCCCCCCTACCCTCTATGTCCAATCCAAAACTCACAAATTCGCTCATACCCCCAAGAAAATCTATCCGAATCTACTTGAATCACTCCTATTAGCTACTACTACTGTTGAGGTTAGTGGAGCCCGACTCGACCAATCTGACTCGATCAACCCAAGTCTAACCCGCGTATCCAGTTGTGTCTGTCCAAAGTTCTTTTTCCTTTTTTTTGTTGTTTATTTATTTAATTATTTTTTTTATTTATGTAAATGTAATAATAAAGAAAAAGAAAAGAAAGAAAGAAAAGAAGAAAAAAAAAAGAAAAAAAGAAAAGGTAACTTTATTCTTTTTTGTTATTAGTTTAAATAAAAATAAATAAGCCTTAATAAATAAATTAAGTAAAAAGAAAGGGGAAAATAAATAAAATAAGATTAATCACTTAGAAAAATTAATTTTATAAAAGTAAATGAAAATAAATAGATCTCTTTCCAAATTAGGACTATTTTAGAATTTCCAAAAATAAAAAACCAATTGTAACGTTTTAGGAATTTTCTTAAACAAATCAAAACTGAGTAAAATATAAACTTAATTGTTTTCAAATTAAAACAAAACCAATCTACTAAAGTTTTACAAAAAAGAACTACGTATTTTTGATCCCGAATAGCGAGTATGTAGGCACTTACAGGGGGATGATTAAAATGAAAAAACCTAATTTTGTTTTTTCTTAGATTATTTCATTTGTCCAATTAGAATAGTTAAATTGAGTTTCATCTTATAAAATAAAAAAGGTAATTTTTAAAGATTAAAGTTAATTTTGGAAAGTTGATGGTACTTGTAAGGGTTTAAAAGTCCTAACCCTCGAATCTAGATTCTCTGATTTTTTAAAAAAAAAAAAACTATTTTATAACTTGGTTTTTTAATCGATAGACCAGTAGCTAAGTTATAATCAATCCACCTAATTGATTATAACTTAACCCCATTTCCCGACTCTGGTTGGGTGGTGACTCCAAATCTTTTCAAGTTGGAAAATATGGTTTTCTTTATACTCTAGTCGAGGATCAGTATTAAACGGGTAGGATTTAATACTGGTCGATTTAGGGAAGACCTAATTTTATAAAAAAAAAAAAAAAAAAAAAAAAACTGGGAGGGTGAAAAACACGGCTCAACAACTTGGCAACTCCATTAAGGACCTCAAGCGGGTTAGTTATTTAATCTTCTAAAATTAAGATTAATCTCTAAAATCACCTTAAATGCAATTTATTTACTCATTTTCTATTATAATTGTGCTAATATCATTTACAGGTTTGGTTTTATGTATTTTTTAGGGGAGGGATTTATTTTACTGTATCATGAATGCATGATAGATAAGGTCGAACCTGGGCCGTCCTAGGACCTTAGGATGGGAAGCCATTGTGTAAAGTTTCGAGCATAGTGGGGCAACCACCGTTCAGGGCTGATTAGGCTACCTTACTTAAACTTCAATGTGACTAAGGAACCATTTCTTTGTAAACGTATAAGGTTATAGAGTTTAAGGATCGTTAGAACCCACCTTTCTTGCTTTACATTTTCATGGGGTCAACAAATAATTAGCAAAGCGGCAACGTTATATAAAAAATGACAAGATCTGAAGTTTTTTTTTTTTTCCCTGTATTCTTCCTAGAATTGATGTAGATAGGAGGTCTTGTATATTTTCTTTTATTATAAATAGTCTTTCCCTTGTAATTTATGCTTTCTTTGTAATATTTTAGAAATGACCAGCCCATCCAATGCTAGGGGTTTCACTAAGGAGATTTGTGTCCACAAACCTATAAACCCAAAGCCTATACTTAGATAGTGGTTTTAAACCTTCAACCCAAGAGAGCAACAGTTTATTACCAATAAAATTAGACCCATACTCTCACTAGCCAAAATGAAGGTTAACATCATGCTAGTAAGGGCCTTAATCCATTTCTAGGAGCCTAAAGAAGTGGCTTTTCAATTTGGACCAAATCTAATTAGCCTAACTCTAGATGAGTACACTCAACTACTCCAAGCTCCTCCTTTGGATGAAATATACATCTTGAAACTCAACTTCGACCCAACCTAGATTTTCTCAAAATTCTTAAGGATCCATAAGACTGAGATAAATGAGGCCCTAGATGACTACAACAAACACACTATCAAGATATGGAATCTAGTCTATTGGTTATAGAATGAGCCTAACTCCTACAAACAAGCTCTATTTCTTGGAAATTGGAAAGAAAATTGAATCAAGGCCTATGTGCTAGCAGTATTCGCCACTATCTTGTTTCTAAGTGAGTCTCTTCTTATACACTTTAGGGTAATAGAGTTAGTGGCTTAATTCTGGAAAGGTAAGTTTTATATTCCTGCCTTACTTGCTGAGCAGATAAGGAACCATAATTTCCTTAAAAAAGGGGGTTACAGAGTTCTCAGGTCAAGCATAGCACTATTAATGGTGTAGTTCGTTAGTTACATCAAATGCTTTGGGTTGGACTTAATAAGGGGAGCATTCACGAATAAGATTGACCTTATTTATTCTTTCATTAATAAGATCAAATTACCAGAAAATATCTCTACCCTTCTCTGGATAGAGTTTCTAAGAGATTTTTGAATAGAAGACATACTGTGGACTACTAAGTGGAGAAATTACACTAGGGTCATACTGATTTGCAAGAATTACCATGTTGTACCACTAATCGGAATGAGTTAGTGTACAGGCTACTACCTAAATAAAAAAGTAAGACAATTTAGAGGAATCCATGACATAGTTCACAAACCTTCATTAGAGCCATTCACTCTTAATCTCAAAGGGCCTCACTCTACAGAAAAGACATCTAAACTTCATAAGATCAAAGCTTAGTGGGATACTTGGATTGTAAGTCCAAACATCGATTTGAGTGAGTTCATAGGAGAAGTAGACAAACACTAGGTTACCAAAGAGTATTTATACAATCAACTTCACAAGGTAAGCGTAATGCAATATCGAGAACCAAAAGTCGTTCAAACCTCCCCTGTACGCCCTAACTCTGAAATGGTGACCTATATGGACCAAATGAAAGCTTGTATAGAGATCCTCCATGATAAGAAAGACAAATAGGCAAACCTATGTCGAAAATCTAAACAAAGGTCGTACGCCTTAGAACACCAGTTAAAGATGACTTAAAAGAAAATTCAAGAGTTTGAATAAGCGGTTAAGCATGACCAAAAGAAGAAGAAAATGTCATCTAGCCTACAGAAAAAAAAGAAAATTAGCATAGATGAATTTATACCTTTTCCTTTCTTTCATGTAATAAGACTCTAGGAATCTAAAGATAATAAATAACTTGCCAATCTGTTAATCATTCATCGATCCTCTCCTTTTCATATGTATGATTCACTTGCATTTTATTCATTTGCATTTTTTTTTCAAAAATTAAAATATTCGTGTGCTAACTTGTTGAGAAGTGGTGTTAACCCAAGTTGCCAAGATAACTCCCAAATGTCAAACTTTCTAGAAAAGCCCCATCAAAACTCATTCTCAAACCATAATGGCTAACCAAGGAAACAACAACAACAACAACACCAACAATGGCAACCTTGAGATTATTGACGCTACAGAGTTGAGGTTCCAATCATTGGAATGAACAGTAAGAAAGATTGCAGATCAACTGAACCTTCTTGCTAACAACATCTCCTTGCTAATAGCATCTCTTTGCTTAGGTCCATGGCTCTATCAAATGAAGAAAGTTCCAAAACCCGATATGGAAAGAATACTGAAGCCCCACCCTTCGAAACAAAAGAAGCCTACCCTAAAGTCAATCAAGGCTTTGAATCCTTTGAAATAGAAGGGGTATTTCCAAAAGCCAACCCAACTTTTGAGCTGAATACTTACTCATTCCCGATCAACCTAAAGCTTGAAGCTGATCAGGATAAATTGAAAGAGCTTGAGAAGCGATTAACTTAACAAATTACAGAAAAAATGAAAATGCTCGAGGGGTACGATGGATTTGAGCACGCTGGCATTACAAACTTCTCTACCTATGATTATGGAAGCTTTCAAGAAAAAGTTCAAAGCACCTGACTTTGAAAAAATACAATTGGATTGGATGCCCTAAGCTACACACCCCGTTGTATGTATGTAAGATGGGCAAGTATGCACAATATGAACAACTCATGGTCCAAACCTTTCAGGACAGCCTGAGTGGCCCTGCCTTAACCTTATACACTCAGTTGGACTTAAATCAGGTGAATACATGGGAGAAGCTAGCTAGAGCATTCTATGAGCAATATAGATTAACGTCGAAGTGGTGCCAATAATGATGGATTTGCTTACCCTAAGGAAGAGGCATAATGAATCCTTTAAAGAATATGCTCAAAGGTAGAGGTCCCTAACTGCAAGGGTATCTACCCCTGTGATTGAAAAAGAGCTGACTGCAACTTCCATTAACACTCTTGAGAGGCCCTACTTCGCTCACCTGATCAGACAAGCCTGTTTTAGCTTTGCAGAAGTAGTTAGCAGTGGGGTGTTAAATTGAGAGTGTTGTTTTCTTTGGCAAGCTGCAAGAGATAGCAAATAGAAGACTACCCTCTGCAAAACCCACCACCAATAAGCCTAGAGAAGCTACTGTCAACATGGTCAACTCAAATGCAACACCTAACTCCTGAGTTTCTTTTAGGACGAATCCCCTGCTAACTCAATTATAGTACAGAAGTTAACCGCAAGCTAGTAAAGCCCTAAGACAGTTCACCAGAATACCTATTCCACTTAGTCAGGTGCTCGAGAAGTTAAGAAGAGATCATCTGCTCCATTTTAAGACTCCCAGTGAAAGGTACAAGCTAAGGTTCTTTGATCCCAATGCAAGATGTTAGTATCATCTAGGGCAGGTGGCCTATTCAACTGATTTGTGCAGGAGGTTGAAAAACAAAATCCAAGATTTGATCGATGAAGGTACAGTACAATTGGATTTTGTGGAGGCTCTTACCCTAAACATCAACAACAACCCACTGCCAAACCAAGAACCCATCATCAATATGATATTTGACCACTCAGAATCTGCCATCAACATGATCGGTCCAAACCAAGAACCAAAGGTTTATAGATTCTACAAAAAAGAGATCCCATAAGCTAAAAGGTACACCTTCCATGTACTTATGGCCCCTGAAAATTATAAAGCTGCCCCCCTCAACTACCGGGCAATAAACCAAGGGCAATCAAGCTCGCTTGTAGAAGGGATCACTCGCTATAGCAGAATCTATGATCCGAAGGAAGACCTTAAAAAGAAGGTCGTACTAGAAATGCTAAGCACCGAACAAGCTAAACATGAAGAAGGATTAACTGCCTTCACCAAGATGATCAAGATTAACAAGCATAAAATAATGGACCAGCTCACCAAGACTCCAACATAGATATCCCTTATGAGTCTATTGATGGCATCAGATCTACACTGAAAAGCCTTATTCAGAACACTAAGGATGTCGAGGTCCCTCGTGAAATCTTAGTTGAGAGGATTGGCCTTATCACCAATTCCGTCCTCACTATGGATCAAATTTTTTTCTCCACCAAGGAACTGGGCGAAGAAGGTACCTAGCACATAAAGCCTTTGTTCATAATAGTGAGGATAAATAACATCGTCACAACAAGAGTCCACATTGACAATGGGCCATCTCTAAATGTTTGTCCTTTGGCCACCTTGGATCTATTGGGCACCGATACAACTGCTATCAAACCAAGTTCAACAACGGTAAGAGCTTTTGATGGATCCGGGAGAGAGATAATAGGGGAGATCAACTTACTAGTTGATATTGACCCACAAACATTCAAAATCCCATTCCAGGTTTTGGACATTTCGAGGACCTTCAATCTGTTATTAAGAAGGCTTTGGATACATTCAGCAGGGGCCATACCATCAACTCTTCACTAGAAAGTTAAGTTCATCTCTAATGGCTGAGTCATCACAATTCTGGGTGACCAAGATTATGAAATCTATAAAGAGACGACCATACCCTATATTGGTACAGAAGAATAAGAAGACTTTGGACTCCAAATATTTAATGAGGTGTGCATGATCACCAATCAGTAGAAGGAAGAGAGGATGAAATTCAAAGAAAGCTAGTTTGGGACCTATGGGTTAGGATACATTCCAACCCTAATGGAAGAATTGCAAAGAATGCAAGCTAAGGGCAAAAAGAGTGACAGGTTGTATCACACTCCAATGCCCTTCCCTTCATTGTTAGAAACTTTCATTAAGGCCGAAGCCCAAAACTCAAAGCCCACTAAAGAAGGCACTTCCAACAAAAATGAAGGGGCTAGCCTATTCAACAAATCCCAGCACTTGAATAATTGGTTTTCCATCCATGTGAATAACAATAAGTCTTCCCTAGGGTCAAGGATGAATCATGATATAGTATTTTGTGGAATTTTGCAATAAATTACCTCTGTTCTTCAAATGATTGTACTCGAAAGAGAGTTCCCTAAAATAAAATTAGTTTCTTTTCCCCTTGATTCCTACCTTACTTACACTTTTCCTCTTGCATACTTTTCTTTTTCTCCAGATCCTACGATTCATATAAAAGCCATGGATACCTCATGCAGATAGATAAAGAAAATATTGATATCACTTTTAGCCCTACTGGGTTAGTCATCTGGAGTGATGTCAATGACCATAATGACGTACAAGGAAGCTAGCAAAAACATGAAATGAGTAGAATTTCCATTGACGAGCTAACTAAAATAATTAATGTCAATACCAATGACAACTCTAAGGTGTTGAAGATTGAGGGAAATTTGAAAGAAAAAAAAAATAGAGATGACCACATTACGATTTGAATACCAAGACGTATTCACATGCTCTTATGATGACATGCCCAGATTAGACCCTCAATCGTGGTCTGTCACTTACCTACACAAGAGGATATCAAACCTAAGAAACAAAAGTTAAGAAGGTTCTGACCAGATATCTTATTGAAAATCAAGGAAAAAGTTAGAAAATTATTGGAAGTTGGCTTCATTGAGGTGTCTGATTATCCCGAGTGAGTAGCCAACATAGTACCAATTATGAAGAAGAATGGAAAAGCTAGAATGTGCGTGGACTTTCGAGACCTTAATCAAGCAACCCCTAAAGATAATTTTCCTTTACCCCACATCGATGTATTGGTCGATAACACAGCAGGAAACCATATTTTCTCTTTCATGGATGGATTTTTCAAGTATAAGCAAATTTGAATGGCTGAAGAAGATAAAGCCAAGATAATGTTCATCACAACTTGGGGTACGTTTTGCTACAAAGTGATGCCTTTCGGACTAAAAAATGCTAGGACAACTTACCAAAGGGCCATGGTAGCAATCTTTCACAACATGATGCATAAAGAAGTTGAAGTATATGCCGATGATATGATTGCCAAGTCCAAGGAAGGAGAAAATCATGTGGAAAATCTAAGGAGATTGTTTGATAGGTTGAGAAAATTCCAACTAAAACTCAACCCAGAGAAGTGTACTTTCGGAGTGACTTTAAGGAAGTTATTGGGTTTCATAATTAGCTAAAAGGGTATCGAAGTAGACTTTAATAAAGTCAAAGCGATAGTTGGCCTGCCCTCACCACGCACACTTAAAGAAATCAAAGGTTTTGTTAGGCTATTTAAACTATATAGCTCGGTTCATATACCAACTCACAAACAAGTGTCGTCCTTTATTTAAGTTGTTAAAAAAGAATGCCAAGATCAATTAGGATGAAGAATGCGAGCAAGTCTTTACAGCAATCAAAGAATACCTCATGAACCCTCTAATTCTAGTAGCTCCAAAACCTAAGAAGCTTTTATTCCTATACTCGACAATATTACTAGAGTCCATAGGGTGCATGCTTGGCCAGAAAGATGAAGAAGGGAAGGAATGGGTTGTATACTACTTGAACAAGAAATTCACTGAGGGGGAGCAAAGATATTTAGAAATTGAAAGAACCTGCTGTGCTTTAATTTGGGTAATACATCGGCTTAGACAATATATACTATACTACCAGGTTAAATTACTGACTCAACACGATCCCCTAAAGTACTTGGTGGACAAATTGACCCTAATTGGTAGAATCTCAAAGTGGCAAATGCTACTATCAAAGTTCAACATTACATACGTGAAACGGAATTTGGTCAAAGGGCAAGCTTTGGCAAATCAATTAGCAGAAAATCCCTTTGATAGTACTCCCCAAAAAGTACAAGTCAATTTCCTCAATGAGGGTGTCTTAGTGGTTGACGGAAACTTTAATAAAGGAGAAGATAACAAGCCACCAAAATGGAAAAAGTTCTTCGATGGTGTAGCCAACGTGTTTGGGTGTGGAATTGGAGCAATACTGATATCCCCTGAAGATATTCAATATCCTGTAGCCATAAGGCTTATTTTCCCATACACTAATAATATTGCTGAGTATGAAGCATACATCATGGGACTCAAGATGGCCCTTGAAAAAGACATTCAAGAATTAGAAGTGTATAGGGACTCCTTACTCATTATTGGCTAAGCTCAGGGAGAGTACAAAATTAAAGATCCTAAGCTAGTGCCTTATCACTGGCATTTGACAAAATTAATGGAAAATTTCAAAGAAGTCACCTTCAATTACGTACCGAGGAGTCAAAATCAATTTGTTAATGCCTTAGCCACACTAGCATATATGATCCAGATATCTGGTGGAGTCGAGATTCAGCCTCTTACTATAGAAATTGAAAACAAGCCTACCTTCTGCCTAACAATTGAGGGTATGAATGACCAAAAACCGTGGTATCATGATGTTAAGACATTCCTACAACTAGGCACATACCTTGAAAAGGCCAAGAAAAAGGATAGAAAGATGTTTAGGAGATTGGCTACTTGATTCTTAGTAAGCGAGTATACCTTATACCGATGCTTATTTGACGGTATACTCTTAAGGTATGTGGATGACAAAGAGACTAAGTATTTAATGAAAGAAGTGTATGAATGAGTATGTAGCCCTCACATGAATGGATATATGCTAGCAAAGAAGATTATGAGGCTAAGGTATTATTAGTCGACAATGGAAAGTGATTGCATCAAACACATTAAGCATTGTCACCTATGCTAAGTTTATGCAAATAAGATAAACGCCTTACCTCAGGAACTATACACCCTCTCATCATCATAGCCTTTTTCAATGTAGGGCATAGATATCATTGGTCTAATCACTCTAAAAGCATCTAATGGGCATCACTTCATATTAGTCGTCATCGACTACTTTAGCAAATGGGTAGAGGCTTTGTCTTACTTGAATGTCACTGAAGGGGTCATAGTTAAGTTCATCAAGAGAGACATCTTGGCTCGATACAAGACTCCTGAAACCATCATCACTGATAATGGCACCAATCTCAACAACAAGCTTATGATAAAATTATGCCAGCAGTTTTGGATTATTCATAGGAACTCTACTCCTTATCGACCCCAAATGAATGGTGCCATCGAAGCAACCAACAAAAACCTCAAAAGAATCATTGAAAAAATGGTTGTCACATATAAGGACTGGCATGTGATGTTACCCTTTGCACTTATAGCTTATTGGACTTTCATCAGAATGTTGATTGGGGCAACATCATACTCTTTAGTATATAACACCGAAGCAATGTTACCAGTAAAGGTCGAGATCCCATTGCTTAGCATACTATCAAAAACTCAGTTGGACGAAGTCGATTAGGTAAAGAAACGCATTGAACAGCTAAATTTGATTGATGAAAGCAAAGAATGGCTCGAGCCTTCAATAAAAGAGTACGACCCTAAAACCTCAAAGAAGGAGATTTGGTGTTAAGAAAAGCTCTCCCCCAATGTACAAGACTCTAGAGGGAAATTTGCCCCCAATAATGGGGGTCCTTATGTCATGAAGTGAGTATTATCGGGAGGGGCTTTGATTTTATCCTAAATGGATGGTCTAGATTTGAGAGACCATATAAATGCCGATACTGTAAAATTGTATTATCTAGAAGAAGTCAATGGAAATTTTTCTTAAAACGCGGAAATGCTAGTCATTTTAAATGTCATTGTGGTCCGATTTTCATTATCTATCCATTGTCGTTGTTAGAATAATCACCCTCTCCATGGAAAGGTCCAATTCCCTTTACCCCATTTAATCGAACCCATACACTGCAAACACAAGAAGAGTTAAGGAATGAGATCTAGAACATTGGTAATTAACAAAATTCTTTAAAATACTTTATTACGGATTGATCCCATTTAATGGGGAGTTTTATGGTCTGTTTTTCAGGGGAATGCAAAACTCAAGTAAGCAATCAAGGTAGATAGGAATAAGGTTTTTGGCTCATAAAAGTTCCAAAGAGATAAAAACAATAGGTGGTTTTTCTATATCGGGCTAATTTCCATGACTTCTCCAAAAGAACCAGTGAAGTCTCAAACATTGTATATCAAGAACATCTGGGTTGATAACAAGGGACTAAAACAAGAGTCAGTAATTTCCGATAGGGGCTTTTCAAAAAGGTTTGGTGGTTTAGGTGCCAACAACAAAGACCAAGTATTTCCACACAGTGTTAGCATACTGATTTTTTCTTACACTTTCATTTAGACCAGTTTTTACTTCTAATAATCTTTTTTAACTAACCCATAAGGCATTCACTTTCTACATTTAGCGTTTAGCCAACCTACGAAGACACAATCCTAACTTGGTTCGTCCTTCCAATCTATAGGGCCCCTTTGTTCACTAAATTTCTTTCAAGCAAGCCCCTTTATTCACCAAGTCTTGTAGGGTACTTCTCCTCATAGTTTACTATTGGCACAGTATTACCACCAATTTTAAAGTTACTAGTGTCATGCCCCGAAAGTGTGAAGTCTTAATAGTCCCACCCCAAAAATGTGAAGTCGTAACAATCCCACCGTATGAACTATCCTAAGATAGAAATTATCCTCACAACTACTATCTTAGACCCAATTCATACAAGGCATACTCGACTCTACCCATTTGAAGCGTCCAATTCGATACCTATTTGATATAAACTTATAGAGTAATCCTGTGAAATAATTTGTAATAATAAACTTATCATTTAACCTTATAAAAAAAAAAGTAGTAGTAGTAAATCCCACAAGTACCTATCATTTTATATACAGACCAAAATATTGAAAACTACTAAGCCCTTTAAGGAGTCTTGTGTAGTTTTGGTTAAAAGATAAAAAGTTAATACTAAGGGCAATAACTGGCCATTTCACGTTGTATCTTGCTCCCCATCCCAATTTTACTAGGTTTCTAATGTTAGGTAGGCACTTATAAGCCATTTAGAACTAGTAAAACAAACTATAGGAGAATGAGCGACAACTTACTCAATAAGTGGGGGTAGAGACAAAAGTATGCATTTGGCACATCACAACCGGAGTTTTCGATCAAGTTGGTTAGATGCAATGTATGTATAAGCAAATACCATCGTACAACATTATTCGGTCCATCATGAGATCAGAGAAATTTCACCCGCTCTAATCTAGGTTGAGGAGATTGACGTCACACACTCATAGATCAAAACCAAACCGAGGCTTCTATAATGGAAAACACCCTCCTCCTATGACCACCTTTGAACTATGGCCCCCAACCTTTCTACGACCTCCTCTCCTATCACTTAATTCGGCTAAGGGTGGGGAAAGGACCATTTCAGCTATCCTCATCGAAGGTAATCCGTGTTTAGCTCAAGAATCCTAGTCGTTACCCCTAGTGGGTTGCGATGCATATCAAATTAGATATTAAGCCAAGTTTAAGTCACAAAACAATCATATCGTAGAGCTTAACTCCCATCACAGCAAATCAAAACCTAACCACAAGCATTGCATACGCACAAACAGCCAATACATACCAAAGTCCCTAGATATTTTGAAATAATATCCCAAAATGCAGTAAAGCATTGATTCTACTTACTTGTGTTAGCGCTCACTTCGGAAAACTCATATCGTTAATAGTCTGATCATTGGGAGGTCCTACATATACAAAACCTAAATTCAATTTTCATAATGGTTATGAAAATATTAGGGTCTTATCTAAAGTAGCTATATATACATATATATATATAATGTATATTATCATTTTCATTATATAATAATATATAGTTTCATTATATCGATCAAGTTAAGTTACTAATTATTAATAATATATGCAATTATACTATTATGTATAATACATCATTCCGATGGTATCAAAATGTACTTTTAGTTGTTTAAATCACGTTTCGATTACTGTAGAGTTATAATAGTAAGTAAATCAGTAATATTGTAGAGATATAAGTTATATTACCTAGGTTTATCCGAGTTTAGTAAAAATAGTGTTGTTGGGCTCGTACAGACTTAACGATACGTATTATAAATTTTAATTTCTAGAGATGACTTTTAACGAATAATTCAAGTTTTTAACGCAGTTTTATATATCTAATCAAATATTATCATACTATACATAATTTATGTTATTAAACCATATTTTACCTAATTTGTCAATATAACCCATAATATAAGTATTATCTAACCCTAATACCTCTATAACGTATCCCAATTATTAAAATATTATTAAATATATTAAAAAATATAATTTTTATCCAATCTAACCAGTACACAAATATATAGTTTTTATTCACCTATTTATCATATTTTAACCTATTATGACTAGAATTGGGTATTAGTTCATTATTTAAGTTATTTTACTATGTAAATTCATAATAAATAGCTCGGGTTATCAAATAATTCTCCAAAAATTTATATAGACTCCTAAAAATATATGGAATTTAGCTAGAACTTGGTTTCAAGTTTTTTATATATCGCTTATATACTCATATTTATGATTTTACCCTTAAATTATTCTAAATTACCTAATTAATATCCTTTTTTCTCCAAATTGATTTCAACCTATCCCAACATTATTATTATTCACTAGAAATCAGTACGTGTCTATTTCATCATTTAATTTCATAATTTCCTATTTATTTTATAATTTCAGCCTATTTTCAAGCTTTTTTTAGGCCAAAAAATAAAATAAATATTAAAAACATTCAAATAAAAAAATCGGGCTGCATAAAAATTATCTATATATCATAATTATCTAACACAAAAATTTTGGGCTAGAAACTATATCATTTAGTGTATTTATTTTAAATTTCAAATTTCGGATGAATAGTACATTTGTTAAGTAAGTACATTAAATACTCATAATTTTGTAAAAATAAATTTACTAAATGAAAGTACATATAAAATAACCAAGGAATTAATTTCTTTTACATTTTTCATAATCAATTTAATAATTTTTCAAAAATAGAGAAAAATAAGGTAAAAACTCGGAACATAAGTTCATCAGAGCTCCAGCTACCGTTGGCTGAAAAGAGGTTGTTGGCTAGCCTAGTCGGTGGTGGCTCTATTAGGTGGTAGTGGAGCTCTACGTCAAGTTATCGAATGGTTGGGGAACTAGCAAGGCTCGGTCCTTACTTTGTTTTTTCTTATTTTTTGTCAAATTTTCCTAATTTTTTTCCGAATTTTTCTTAAGTTTTCTTGGTTGCCAAAATGTTAAATCTAAGTGCTAGGATCCTATTTATAATAGTTTAGGTTGGTTTAATTTTTTTCTTAATTAGTAAGTAATTTAGTTTAATATTTTCCTCAAAAAATGCATAATAAGAGGTGTCAATTTTTTTATAAATTTGATTTTGACGCAGCTGCTTATCCTTTTTAAGCTACTAAACATTTAATCCAATCATATTTTAGGTTGTTTTTTTATATAATTTTTAGATAGTATTTTAGGGTATTTTGGTATTTTATATTAGTATTTAATGATTTTTGTTAATATACGGGTATATATCCTATATATATCATATACGTAACGAGTAATTATATACGTGTAATCATGTTTCTAACATATCTTTTATTTTTAAGATACTTTTCCCTATTTAATTTTTACGATTCTATCGCTCATTATGCATAATTATATTATTTTAGGTTAATTTACAAGTATATTTATTATATATATCGAGTATACTCATAAAAATACATGTATACTCATGTAGTATATTATGCTATATTATTTTCTTTTATGCCTAATTATCTTATTTATAAGTCCTCGCAGCATTTCAAGCTTAGTTTTTAAGGGTTTCGAGCAATTTTTGACTATATTAAGTAATCATACTTCTAGGAGAAAAATTGGGATTTCGGATAATTATTTTCAAAATCTTACTTCACCGAGTCACTTTAACTAACTTTCCTATCTTAGTAGCAAAGTTTGGGTTTAATCAAATAATTTTTCCTAAAAACTCTAAATTTAGGGCAATAAATTTAGGTACGATTGCCCTAAATTTGACTTTAAGGTCTCATGTAGAATAAATTTTCAGTATTTTGATTGTATTCTTAATATTCTTATTGTATTATGAATTTTCAAACCTACGAGAACTCCTTGATTAGGGTTATCATGTTTCTCGTAAGTTTCTAGCCTAATTAGTTTACTTTTCCAAATGTCCTAAATCAACTATTGACCCAAATCGTATAGGGACAAGGCTTTATCCTAATACTCAAATGTTTATGTCTGGATTGCTAATTTATGAGATATTACAACTAGTCCTTGAGAGACGCTTCCACCTAGGTTAGTGAGCCTTATGAGGCATAACTAGGTTTTAGATCGATCTCATACGCTCCCGCTTAGGTTAGTAAGCCTTGCGAGGCATAGCCAGGTTTTAAATCGATCCCATTTTAGGGTTGCTAGTCCCCAAGAGACGTTCCCACCTAAGTTAGTAAGCCTTGTGAGGCATAGCCAGGTTTTAGATCAATCCCATTTTACGGTTGCTAATCCCTAAGAGATGCTCTCGCCTAGGTTAGTAAGCCTTATGCGGCATAGCCAGGTTTTAGATCATTCCCATTTTAGGGTTGCTAGTCTCCGAGAGACGCTCTTGCCTAGGTTAGTGAGCTTTGTAAGGCCCAACTAGGTTTTAGATCGATCGCAGTTTAGCGTTGTTAGTCCCCAAGAAACGTTCCTACCTGAGTTATTGAGCCTAGTGAAGCACGACCCAGTTTTAAATCAATTCCATCATAAGATCATTTGTCCCTTAGAGACACTCCTGCTTAAGTTAGTAAGCCTAGAGAGGCATAACCAAGGTTCATTTCTTCATCCAAATCAATTTTAGGAGAGCTATTTAGTTATCTTAGGGGCAAAAATAGTGTTTGTTTGGTTTTTGTAGCAAAGTTTTGCTCAAACTTCACCATAAAAAGGAGTAGCTATAAACATCTAATTTTTGCTCTCTTTATTTGTTTTTTTATTTTATTTTATTATTTTTCTTTCTTTTCTCAATAGGCCCTAAATTAGAAAAAATTTAAAAAAAAGGTAATTAAAAGAAAACCAAAAAAATTTAATTAAGAAATTTAGAAAAAATAAGGATCATAGAAAAATACGAAAATTTTCAAAAATAAGGAAAAGCACAAAAAATAAGAAAATTTCATAAAGAAAACCTAAAAAGATAAAAAGTTAGAAAATGAAGTTTAAAAATTTAGAAATTTAAAAAATTACAAAAAAAAAATAGAAAATTTAAGATCAAGTAAAAGATTAAGAAAATAGCATATCATTAGGACAATTTTTTAATTTTAATTTTAGTTTAGAAAATCTAGCCCAGGTTGACCAAGTCCATATATGCAATTTAATTACACATATGGACAAGACACAAGTCAATGGCCTAATGGTTAATTATATGGATTGGGTATGGGGTTTAAATGTGAGGACTTGGGTTCGAATCTTGGCAAAGGTAAAGAGGCCTTTTTCTTATTTTTTGGCTAGCATACTACCACGTGTCAGGATTTAGTTGTGCCACGTGTCCTGACACGTAACATCATTGGATTAGACGACCTTGCTGATGTGGCATCCATGTGGCGTGCTACGTCAGTTGCTATGTGTCAGGTCGGGGTTCATCGAGTTAGCTGACATGACACCATGTCTGCACTTTCCCTCAGTTTTCCTTTATTTTCTCCCGATTTTCCTTCTTTTTCCTTCTCAAGAACAACCTACTCCCTCCACTTTAGCTTCAATTTTTACACAAATTTCATACATAGGCACATAGTTTCTTGCATTAATCTCATACTAGACATGCCATGCTTTGAATTGGTGTTAAAAACAAGTCCAGATTCAGTCAAAAGCGCATTCAAATCGGCTTTCAAAAATCAGAAAAAAAAACTAGGTTTTTGAGCATTTTTCATTAAATCCGATTCTAACTTTCCATCGATTCGGGTATAAAATGGTGTCAAAGGAGCTCGCATAAGGACATACAACCATTCTTGAGCTTCATATTTAACTCCTAAGCTCTCTCTCTCTCTCTCTCTCTCTCTCTCTTTTGCTATTCTCTTTCTCTCTCTCTTCAGGTTCCTCTCTCTAGCTAAACCTCAGCCTAACCACCACTACAGCTGCAACCCCCACTTTGTCAACTACCTAACATGACCACCCTCTGCCACCGCCATAGCCCCTAATCGCTTAACTAAATTGCGACCCTTAAACCTTAACCTCCGAAGCTTACCCCCCTTAAACTACCAATTTTAGCCACCCTCGACCAAAACTAATCCTACAGCCGAACTCTTCACACTCCAAAACCCCTACTCTAATCGACCACTCACAACCAGCAACTCTCTCCAACACCAACTGCCACCTCCGACTATCCTCTAAACCACCACCAAACACCACGACACTCGGCTTACCCCCCCTGAGTCCAATCCAAAACTCACAAATCTACCCTCACCCCAGAGAAAATCTATCCAAATCAACTTGAATCACTCCCACTAGCTGCCGATGCTATTGAAGTTAGTAGAGCCCGACCTGACCGACTAAGGTCCAACTCGCTTATCCAATTGTGTCCGTCTAAAGTTCTTTTTCTTTTTGTTTTTTGTTGTTTTGTTATTTTGTTTATTTATTTAATTATTTGTTTTATTTATGTAAATGTAATAATAAATAAACAAAAAAAAAAAAGAAAAAAAGAAAAGGTAACTTTATTCTTTTTTTGTTACTAGTTTAAATAAAAATAAATAAGCCATAATAAATCCTTCGCTCTCAGTGTTTTCTTATAATGTCTAATTAATTTTATTTATAATGCTTCAAAGTGAGTTCTTAAAAACGATGCTTTGATACCAACTTAGAATTATCACGCCCTAAGTGATGGAGTTGCAACAATTCTACTATATAAAACATTCTAGATTATAAGCTGGCCTCATAGTTATTATTATGTACCTAGTTTACAAAAAGTGAACTCGACTACATAGCTTCAAAGCATCCAGCTCAACACTTGTGTTTTCATAAAACATGCATAATAATACATTAGCTTCTTTTGAAAAGCCTTATAAAATAATTTCTCAAGACATATTCTTTGATATAGAGCATTATACATACACGAAAAGCTAACAACTTCAAATGGTTTTACATTTCATATTATCTTACAACCTAACATTTGGAAACTATCGAGTCACGCAAAGTAGCCTAATTAGCTTCCACACAAAGACAAAAGACTCCAAAAAGAAATGAAACTCCATCCCTATCTTCTTTATCCTCACTCCTTTACTCCATAGTTACTTATTGAAGAATGGGCAAAATGCTTCTCACAACTCTAGGCTTGAAAAGGATTGAGACAAATGCATGTATACACTACAAAGTAAGTAAGGTCATGAACTAGGTTAGATAGATACCATGCATGATTAAGCAAAAGCCATCATACAACCTTATCTAGTCAGTGGTGACATTAGAGAAATAGCACTCGCTCTAATCTAGGTTTGAAGAGTGTCAATATGATGTAATAGTTCATGACTAAACCAAAGCTTGTGCAATGGACATGCCCCTCCTTCTGCGATACCTTCAAATAGGGCTTCCAACCTTACCATGACCCCTATCATGTTACTTAATTTGACTAAGGGTGGGAAAGATACTATTTCAACTATCTCTTTCGAAGAGGTTGGTATTTGACCGAAAAATCTTAATTGTCCCCAAATGGATTACCAAGTTTGTTAAGATAGAATATAGGTTAAGCTTAGGTAGTTCATTTTCTAAGGTGATTAACCAATTTTAAACAACCGATCACGCAATATACATAACAACAAGCACAACGTAGAGCTAACACTTCCACAATAGCATATCAATGCCAATCACACATATTGCATGTGCTTATTCAGCTACTTACAACCAAAAGCAAAACACACTTTAAGTCTTTAAGTACTATGAATTACTACTCCAAAATGTAGTGGAGTATTGACTCGAACTTACTAAGATTCCTCATTACTCACTATCTTGGACCACTTGTGCTCCATCGAGTGTGATTGTAGTACATTCCTACAGTGAAAGTTCCTATAAAACCTTAAACGTTAGTGTAATCAAGCTAAGACCTTAGTTCCCATACTGCGACTAAACCTATAACATTCATTCCATAAGGAGCTAGGACCTTAATAGATCTTTTAAGAAGCTTAAACCTAGTGTACCAAGGAATACCGTAGCCTTATCACTTCGTAGGAACAACTAAGATGCTACATCATCTCTAGGAATCTTGAAACTTACCTAATTTAAGGAAGATACCCTTGCTTATTTATGCAAGATGTATATCTATCCAAGATTCCCCTTCTGAAGCCTATAAATAGGGTTAAACCCTATAGGTAAGACATTTTTACACACATACATACACAAAAACCCTCTTGCTTCTTTGCTTTCTAGTTCTCACAATTACTGACTTAAGTATCAAAGTAATTGCATTGGATAACCCTCGAACCCCCACTAACTATATTCTCTCTTGCACATTTAGGCCCATCTCTTAAGCTTAAGGTGAAATCTTTACTAGCAAAATTTAGGTGATAATAGGTATCTCTATTGGGGACTCTATTTTAAAAGTGGGCTAGCCATATGGGCTCTTTCTAAAAATAATAATGAGGCCTTATTCAAAAATCTTCCTTCCATGCAATCTAATTTTTCTTTCATTTATGAAACTATTTTATTGTTTTCCTATCATTGATTGGGTTTTTTGAGTTACAGATAAGCAACAACAGGTCTAATGGGTGGGCGGCCATTTTTTAGGGGGGGGGGGGGGGGGAGGGTTTATGAAATTGTGTGCTAGATACAGTCCTGAACTATTTAGAAACCTAGGTTAAGCAGCTATTGTGTAGACTTTAAGGGTTGGTTTAATGACTTTCTAGGGTAGATTAGGCTATCATACTTGTGCTTCGATATGGCCTAAGTCCCATTTCTTTGAAGATGTTATGAGGCCACAAACTCTATGACCTATATTAACTACCTAATTGCATTCATTTCTTCTATGAACCAGCAACGAATGATAGTACTGAACTTTTTACAAAAACGAAAAATGAGTTGCAACTTTATTATTTGCATATATAATATAGTAGTTATAAAATATTTCTCTATATTTCCTTATCTAAAAGGAATCTATTTCCCTGTAATTCATTATGTAAGAAATATTCTATGTAATTTTTCGTTGAACCTTGATTTCTGTCCTGTGTTTATAGAAGAATTATAAGCCCATCAAGAGTCATACACAATTGTAATCCAATCAAAGTAATCATGGGACGTTAATAAAGTTGCAACTCATAACACTTTACAATAAAATTATCATACTATTATTCAATTGTCAACCCTTGCATCTGCATCCATTTGCTTTTATATTGTGTTTTACCTATTTATTTATTTGCTATTAGTTTATTATGATTGCTTGTTTGTACAATAGTATATATGTGCATAAGACAAACATGACACACATAAAAAAAAAAGGCAAAACAAGAAGAAATAAATGAAAAAGAAAGTAAAATCACAAAAAGAAAATCATTAGGTTTGCAAATATTTGTTACCCTTGGATTCTGAATAGCTATCATCGCAATGTTGTCCCCTTTTAAGTTGCCATCATCTTTTTGTAATGCTAAGTGTCGCCTAGGTAAAATAATTATTAATCTTCCATGATTTGTCATCTCTATAGTGAATCCTATCATTCATGAAATTATTGTAGCTTTGTTGTTTTCGTCATGTCACCTTTTTAATAAACTTTATTTTCTTTAAGTAATGTTACTAGTTTAGTTGTCTGTAACATAAGTGCCTTTCATTAATAGAAGGATTTTTTCTTTTTTCAAATTTAAAAGAAAAAGGGAAATTTTTCAAGTCTTCAAAAGAGAAAAAAAAAAGGAAATTTTCCATAAAAATGAAGCAAATAAAATTTAGAAAACAAAAAACAAAAATTGAACATTCCTATCAAGTAAAGGTTCTAGAATGTCTCTCAAAGATTGTTTTCAAGTGGCTTAACTCATCCTTACAGCCTACCATCACTTATTCTGAACCCAAGATGCTTGAAGCTAACAACCCCAATCAAAGGATGACTTCATTGGAACGAGATGTGCTGAAAATGATCAAGCAAGTTTAGACGTTTGATTCTTCCATTAGCCTCCTCAATGCTGGTAAGATATCTCAAGATAGCCAATCGAAAGCCCAACTAAAATAGGGAACGTGACCCCACCCCAAATTTAGAAGCTAAATTTAGGCCTTAAACTGAAGAATTAAGAAAAGAGTTTGATGAAAGGCAAATAGACATGGAAAAGAAGATCATGCAAAAGCTTACTAAGAAGATGAGAACCTATGAAAATACTAATGGGTCAAAACAAATAAGCCTCATCAATTTGTGAATTTATGAGGACAACGAGTTTCTATGAAAGTTCAAAAGCCTAGAGTTTGAGAAGTATGATGGTACATGATGCCCTAGTTAGGCTAGTATAAACTTGGTAACTTAGTTAGACTTGAATCAAGATAGTATGTAGGAAAAATTAGCCCAAGCTTTTCCTTACTAATATAATTTCAACATAAAGGCAACCCATTTATGCAAAATTTAAAGAACATGTGCAAAAAGCTTGAGGAGTCCCTCAAAGAGTATGCCCAAAGGTAGAGGGAATGGCAATTAAGGTAATTACTCCTCTAGGATCTTATTTCAACCATCTCTTAGGAAATGTGGTAACTAGTTTTGTAGATGTTGTAATAGACTAGAGTAGAATTGATGTTGTGAGAATGGGAAGGTTGATAAGGAAGATATCAACCTTACAATGATTCAAAAGTGACCATAAATGTTATATGTGGGTTGAATATATTAAATGCTAACTTAAAGCTTATGCAAGTCAAGTAAGGCCAAAATATACCTAAATGGAAGTTCACCCATATCTTAATCCAGATGTCTCAAGTCTACAATCATTTAAAAGAAGAGAACTTATTGAATCCAATGGCCTCCATATTAAGGTACATATTCACCAAGATATTACCTCAATGCATGGTATGAATACCACAAGGATCAAGGAGACATGCTATTGATAAACATTGATAGCTAAAAAATAATGTCTAAGACTTGATTAATGTAAAATTGATTGGCTAGATTTCATCAGGGATTCATAGCCCAATATCCATAAAGGCCCACCTCTATCTGGTTTGTACAAAAGAGAATGAAATGATCTAGAGATTGCAAGAATTGTCCCTACCTATTAGGTAGTTAATATATGACTTGAAACAAGTAGGTCATATGCTAGAATAAATTTGAATGATTAAGCTCAAGTTGAAGCAAAAGTGAAAAGACTAATGGCATTCAGGGTAATTAAAAGGGAAAAAGCTACAAGGGAAGAGCATGTTATTCAACCAAAAGGTAAGCATATGGTGATACCAATATTCTACCCTATAAGTTTAAGTTTCTAAAATTTGAAATTGGAACTTATTCCATAATATCTAATACCCATCTTAGAATCCACTCGGCTACATAGGCTATAATAAGTTTAAAGGTGGAATAAGTTTTTCTACTTACCTTCACCATTGTCATTTTTGTCAAAAACTTCATACATGATTATTTTTACACCAAACATGGCAACTAGTTAAAATAAACAATGAGAAAATAATGGACATTGGCAAGAAAGTTCTTTCGGTGAAACAACAAATTTTTGTTATTTTTAATTTGATGGAGGTGGGTCATTTTTTTATATTTTCATCAACTACACATGTAGTTCTATAATGTAAGTGGAACGAATGCTAATAAATACGTAAAGAAAAATCATCAACAATATTTGCCAAAAAATTATTTTGGTGAATTAATGGAGTATTGTTTCTTTTTTAAAAGAAAAAATTGTTGAAGGGAAGTTAAAAAAATTGATAAAATCAATTACCTCCTCCTCCTTTATAGAAAGATAAAGAGAAGAAGAAAAAAGTAACTCCCTAATCTATGATTGAGACTCTACAAGGGAAAATTTATTTGAGCTATTTCACACTAATCAAATTGTACTCTACTATTTACTAAATTAGTACAAATAGTGTCAATAAATTATGGCTTAAACACAAGTCTATAACATACCTAAACGGCTCCAACTTTAGTTTCAAAAGATTAGTCACTTACAACATTCTCTTAACAAAAGAATTGCTACACAACTTCAATAAGAAATAATGGCATAAATGTTAGATGATGGTAAAAGCAGACCTTAAAGAAGCAATTCAATAAATTAGAATGAAATTTCATAAAAAAAACCCTCAAAGCTTTGAACTTCCAATCCTAATAGATCTCCCTTATTTCCTCTTAACTTACAACCATCTCAATCCAAGTATTCTTGAATGAATCCCTTATGGATAAAATTTCTTCCTCTAGAGGCATAAGGCAAGCTAATCCAATATTGTCATACCTCTTTATTTGATGTTTAGAAATGCTCAGATGCCTCATTAGAAAAGAATTCATGGAGATAACATAGAAGCCACCAAAAGTTCTTACTCTTAGTTGTGTCTCTCCTACATTTTCTTTACTAATGATATCCTTATTGTTGTAAAAGCTAGATACAACTCAATAACATCATCTGTTTTGCAAAAGCATACATTGGTATAGCTCAAAAAGTTCACAAAACTCTAGAAATGTTTCGATAATGGTGAAGGAAAAAACTTATCTTCCGTTGATCTTCCATTCTTTTTTATAGGAATACTAGTGATAGAAACCAGACTTGAGGTCCCCTCACCCCTATTAGAGTTAAGGGACTTGAGGATATGACCCAACAAATCATCTCCCTTAGCGCAAATGCTAAAGAGTCCTCCCTAATGCACAAATCCGACCTGACTTGTTTCCTTGATTCTTCCTAGTCTTATTCCTTGTAGCTTAAAGGCCCTAAACCATCCCAACCTGATGACAACATAGCTCATCTTAGTAACAGCTCAACAGATCTAACCTGAAGCTCAACCATCATGATTCTGAGCATTATATGCCTGCTACCATCCTGTTTATCGAACTACCGACATTCCTAACACTAGCTTGCTTCAAGATATCTAAGATTGAAACCCATACAAAAGAGTTGACTTGACTCTAGTTCACTAAGGTTCCATTTCACCCAAGCTACTACCAGACTATCCATATTGCATGTTGTCATTCTTAGATACCTCACCGAGCTACTTTTAGACTCAAGCCAGTTCATTGTTTGCACTAGAGGTCCACCTATGCAATCAATGTTAGCTACCTTCTAACATTTGTGCTATGTATGAAATTTTAGGAGTATCCTTTTTGTTCTTGATGAATTTAACCCTCATATGTACATTGAATCCTAGTTATTTTTTCTCATTAAGCATAGTTTCCCCTTTTAGTGAATTAATCCTTTTGTAAATTGCCTTATAATGGTGGGTATAGATACCCATGCATTGTAGTTAATGACAATCATTGGTCATCTTCAACATTATTACAAAACTAACCTTGTTTTCCCTCATATAACTTGTTCTTGCCTTTTCAAGTGCACTTTATACATACTCTTATCCATTCCATTAAGTATGAATTGGTGCCAAGTACCCTACTTAGCCTTTGTTGTGCATCATATCAACTAGGTTATTTAGTTCACAAGTGTTCATAGGTATGTACTATCCTTAGAAAAGCTTGTGAGCTTGCTTACCTTTAGCCCCTTTCACCACTCATTTATTGGACCATAGCCTAGTTTTTATCCATCTACTCTTGGTTCGTAGTGTTATGTATCATCTTGGTATTAAAGCAAGAGGTTATGAGTAAGGAGTAACCTAGTTTTCATTGTGCATTGCACCTTGTTATAGTTGTGTAGAGTTGTGTCATGAGTGTAGTGGGTGTTGTGTATGTTCTATAATTGGATAGTACTTTGTGATCATATTTAACAACAAAGTAGGTAGTAATGAAGTTGTTGAAGATGTGTCATGTTGTTTTTGGTTTTATTGATTTCTAGGTTCGTTATTGTTTGAGGGATTTTTATTTCCATAAGTGTTCGAGTAATGGTAATGGCTATAAGAGTTGAACTCATTTTTGTTGAAGACAAGTTACCATGTTGTTAAGTATTTGCTAAGATAATGATCAACCCTAGAGTTAATGCTGCAGTAAGAGATAATAAGAGCAGTGTCCTCTACCATGGAAAGCCAACATTAGCTAACCTAAGATCTATCGATGAAAGATTTTATGGAATGGCCATGATAATTATCAAGCTAACTCATACAGTTTAGCAATAGGCTACTAATTGACCTATTGAGGTCACTTTTAGCACTCCCAAATCTGAATATGGTGCTAGAGGTAGGATGTATGAAGCTCTACATGGACAAAGGAATTTCCAAGCTTGGTAAACCTGAGGTAGAGGAGTAAGCAAGAGAGCTCATTGAAGGATTGATTAGAGGATGTCAATGAAGAAGAGGAAGATGAGGAGTTTGATGAAGTAGATGAAAGAGCTTGAGCACTTTGAGCTACTAATGGTTTTAGATTGCACATCCGACCTTCCATTGTATAGGCGATGCTAATGAATAACTTAATTGGGAGGAGAAGTCGAGCGGATCATTGATTATTATTAGTGTAACGATTATGACAAGGTTAGATTTGCCACTTTAAAGTTCACTAGTTATGCGGTTATGTGGTGGAGGAATTTCCTCTTTATGCATAAGAGAGAAGGGCACTGAGATGTTAGGACATGGCCTAAAATGAAGAGAATTAGGTGAGCTTGATTCAACCTAGACTCATACTTACATGATTCTTTTATAAGGCTACAAGACTTGAAGTAAGGGAATTCTGGAATTCCAAATTCTAATGATCATTTGCGAAGTTACTAAGTCGAAGGCTAGGAGTAGTTTGAGATTCCTCACTAACCTAAGATATGAGCTCAAGGTATTGTAGAGGTCTAATACTTTACCACTCTTGATGAAGCCACCAATGAGTGGAAAGGTAAAGGAGAAATAGGTCGATTCGAGCTCAACCTAGCTTGTCCACTTAATCTATACAAGGAGATTTTAAGGTACAACAAGTTTGAAGCCATGTAGGAGAGGGGGTCCGACCTGACATGAAAGACTGACTTTTCGAGAAGGAGATGCCAAGGAAGTTTGGAAAATATTAAACCTTAAGATGCAAGACAAGAGAAATTAAGTGCTTCAAGTGTTGAGCATTATATTGACCTTTTGTGAAGGATTATCTTTTGTGACTAAATACAAGCTCAACAAGGTTAATATAATTGTTGATAACATGTCTAAAAAGCATACGCTTCTTTCTAACCTAAAAGCTAGACTATTGGGATTTGCAAGTGTCAAAAACAAAGATGTTCAAGACCTACATTTTCATTCAATCTACACCTAGTGTACAGAAGGACTAGTCATAGATGATTACTTTGTTGAGGATGGGTTTTTATTTCGAGGTAAGAAGCTTTATGTGATGACATACTCCTTGATGGAGTTGCTAATGAAGGAAGCTCATGAAGGAAGTTTGTTTAGTTACTTCAAAGAGAAGAAGACTTATGAAATGTTGTGGGTTAAGTTCTTCTCACTCAAAATGCTATCAGATGTGCATCAAGCTATAGGAAGGTGCATAACTTGCAAAAGGGTGAAACATAGAGAGGAGTAATAAAGGAGCCTGCCTTTGCCTATCTTGACCTAACCTTAGGTTAAGTTGAGTATGGACTTTTTCCTTGGTTTACGGTGAATTACCTAATTTAAGGATTCAACGATGGTCATCGTATATAGATTTAGCAAGATGGCATACTTAATGCCATGTGCTAAAACTAATGATGCTTAAGGTATCTCTTTTCTCTTCTTATAGGAGATTATCGAGCTGCACAAAGTGCCTCGGACTATTATTTCAAATAGAGACTTAAAGTTCCTAAGTCACTTCTAGAGGACCCTATAGCATCAAATTGGGACAAAAATAATGTTTAGAACTTCATGCCACCTTTAAACAAATGGATAAAAAAAGGCCATCAATTGTACTTTAGGATCTTTTCTCTAAGCTATAGTAGGATGGTTCCTAAACTAACTAGAATGTATGCTTACATGTACTAAATTTTACTTACAATCAATCTGTTCATGGCACCACGAGTAAAGCACCATTCAAAGCTATCTATTAATCACACATTGTACCTATACCCAACCATGAAAACCCTAAAGCCCAAGAATGAGCTCAAATACTCTAAAGAATCTATTTGAAGGTGATCGGGCACTTGGTCTAAGCTACCTAAAAGCTAGTGTAGAAGGGACAAAGAAGGAAGGAAAGGTAATTTTAGCCCAATGACCTTGTGTAGTTGTACCTAACCAAAGATAGGTTCACAAATCAAAAGAAGAGCAAGCTATCTGGCTATGCTAAATGACCATTCAAAATACGTTGGAAGATCAATGACAATGCTTATAAGTTGGGTTTACCAAAAAACTATGGAATTTTTTATACTTTACACATCATCGACATGTGTCCTTATGTACCTAAAGGAGAAGAAGCTTAATCAAAAAACTCTTTGAATTTGATCCCAAATCCCAACCAACTCGAATGGGATGATGGAAATCACCAGCACCCAAGTTGGGGGACTTGAGAATATGACTTGATGGATCATCTCCCTCCATCTAAAGGCTAAAGAGTCCTCCTTACCACACCAATCCAACTTGACCTGTTTCCTCAATTCTTCTGAGCCTTATTCCTTAATGTAACTTGAAAGCCCTAACTTATCCCAACCTGATGACAATACCACTCATCCAAACAATAGCTTGGCAAATGCAACTTGAAGCTTGATCATCGTGATTCTAAGCCTTTTATGCCAATCGCCATCCTATTTACCAAATTATTGACCTCCCTAATGTTAGCTTGCTCTTGATTTGTTCAGGACCGAAGCCTATACAAAATGGCTAACTTAACTCTAATTCACCATGGTTCCATTACACCCAATCTATGGATACCTTATCAAGCTACCTCTAGACCCAACCCAATTCATATTCACACTAAAGGACCATCCAAGCAACTAATGCCAACTGTCATCTAACATTCGTAATGTGTAACGAAATAGCAGGAATATTCTTTTGGTTCTTGATGAATTTACCCCTCAAATGTACATAGCATCCTAGTACTTTTTCTTCTTTATGATAGTTGCCTCTTTTAGTAAATTAATCCTTTCTTAAGCCGCCTTAAAATAGTGGTATAAATACCCATGCATTGTAATTAGCCATAATAATTAGTCATCTTCAACATTAATACAGAACAAACCCTACTTTCTCTACTATAGCTTATTCTTGCCTTTGCAAGTGCATTTTGCACTTCTCTTATCCATTCTCTTAAGTAAAGATTAGTGGCGAATACTCTACTTAGCCTTAGTTGTGCATTATATCAACTAAGCTATTTGGTTATTAGGTGTTCGTAGATGTGTAATATCCTTTGTATAACTTATGAGTTTGCTTACCTTTGACACTTGATACATTTAATCTAATTATACTTTTTACAACAAAAGCATACTTCTACTAGTAAGTGCACCAAGTTAAGTATGTGATACAAGGCAAGCGCACCTATCAATTTTAATATAGTCGGATATGAGTCCGAGTCGATCCCTTAGAGATTTTGAGTACTAATATTAACTTTAGCTTTATTATCTAACTGGAAAATTATGTCGAGTTGAATGAATTAAAAATACTGAAATTAATAAACTAAACTAATTATGAGACTTAACTAAGCAATTTAGAAAGCAATAAACTACTAACGACTTCAAGTATGCAATGATGAATTTAGGAATTATTTCCCCTAGTGTTTAACATGTAACCTTTTTAAAATATATTCAATTTAGTTTCTATGATTCTTGACCGGAGGGATTCACAATTAAAGCTAATATCTTTCTCAAGCATATTAACCCTAATTCTAAATTATTTACCGGAATCTCTTCACTTAGCAATATAACTTAGAATCGCATTAATGTATAATGAATTCCCACACAAACAATCAACTTTCCGGAAGAATCATGTATCTTATCTCTAAGTATACATGTAATTCTCTTCAATTATGTTAAGATCTAATTACACATGCAATTTCTCAATCAACATGCATAATATCATATATTGATACTCTAGAATTATCACTCCATATCTAAACGACATAATTGAATCAAGAAAAGATAGAAACTTTCTTGAAATTATAGTTCAATCCAAGGGTTACATGAAACCCTAGGTTCCATAATCCTAAATACTTGAATTCTAAGCTATCATAAGGAATCTAAAAACGAGATTCATCAAAGGCATAAAATAAAACATGAAAACCCCTCTTGATTTGATGAACAATCTCTCTAATCTTGAAATCGATGTCGTTCTTGCTTCTCGATTGATGTTCTCCTCAAGTCTCTTCTCTTCTCTTGTTTCTCTCCGTTTCTGTAATGTCTTTCTTTCCTTTTGAACCCTAAGATCCCCTTTTATATGTGTATTTCATGAATTTTATTTTCATCACCAGACACGGCCTGGAACACGGCCGTGTACCCAGGTCGTGTAACTTTCTGCACAAAGGCAAAATTTCTGCACAACTTCAAAATTTCATAACTTCTTCGTTTGAACTCGGAATTGAGTGAAACTTGATTCGTTTTCTTCGTTTTCGAGCCTAGAACGCGTTTAAACCCTGAAATCAACATTTTACTCAATTAAGTATCATTTTCTTTAAAGAAAACCAAAAATGTACGGGAAATACCATAAAATCACCATATAAAATATGTTTAAAATTAGAGTTATCAGTATGCAATAATAAAACTGATGAGAACCAAGTCGAACCCATAGAAAATGCTCACTAACTTGTAATAGTATTAGTCTTGTCTCAATCCAAGTGAATAAAATTAAGGGTTTATTAAATAATGAAATTCTAAAAAAAAAAACTAATCTAACAAATTAATTAAGATATTCAACATCTTCAAAGATTCAATTGTAAACCAGATAGATAGAAAATCGGTTAATGCAACACTAGATCTTTAACTGGTTTAGTTTTAAAGTAGTTAAGCTTTAGGTGGAATTCCTTCTTGTGAAGTGAATAAATACCCAATATAACAAATTTATTCTTTTTATCACTGGATAAGTGATAAACTAAATTAATCCTTTCATGTTCCTAAACCTTAATTGAATTAAAGAGTATATCACTGTCTTCTTTAATCCAAATTATCTAGTTTATAGTAATCAATTAGAAAAGGTCCCACAAGTCAACCTTAATTAACATGTATTCCAATAAAGTCAAAATACATGTTTTAGTGATTAGGGAATTGAAGACTTCAACAAATAAGATTCATTAATTGATAATCCAACGATCCAATTAATAATATCAATAAAGCACATGCGAGAAATAATAAGGAAAGCAATATCCAAATCAAGAACATATTAAAAAGAATGAAAACAATCTATAAGGAGTTCCAATCTCTAATTCAAAATCAAAGATCACTTCCTTTCATTGTTTATGTTGAATTTCGAAAACTACTCTACAAGTTTTTCTTAAAACTTTATTCTAGTTGAATGAAAGGAATAAGAAGGAATTATAATGAAGGTTATTTTTTTCTAATTGTATTTACAAGGCCTTTTATAAAAATACAAGTGTAGGGCAATTTCTAGGCTTTAAATCTTTTTAAAAATAAGAAAATTCATAAGGAATGGCATGTTCACACCTTAGATCATGGTTATGATCTTACACATAATCCTTTTCTACTTGAAAAATATGCAAAAAATTGAAATAGGAGGATCATGCCTAAGAACACGGTTGTGTTCTTAATCGTGTTCTTTTTAATAGCAAAATTCTTTCTTAATTTCTTGCTCTTTTGCTCAAAATTTCAATTCATCATTAAACCTTTTAAATGAAGCTTAAAATCAAAATAATCAAATTAAGCATCAAATTCAATACAAAAACTCAGAAAATCTTAATAAAAGTATTATAAATCAACCATAAAACATATACATTTATACACTCATCAACCCCTTTCACCACTAATTTTCTAAGCCATAGCCTAATTACATTATACCCCGATATTGCCTTTCCTTGTTAGTTCATAGTGTGGAGTGTTAACTATGGTTGGTTTAAACAGTAAATTTCTCATGTACTAAGTTTTAGATTAACTTCTAACCTTGGAAAATATCTAAGCATCCCTTTGAAAATTGGTTATAAACCCACACTACATGATGTCAAATTCATCCTAGGCAAACTTCAAAAAAAGAAAAAAAAAAAAAACTTAGAAGCTAGGAAGGAAGTTTACCTAATATCGTTGGTAAATCAATTTTGATAAACCTATTCTCTACCCTACTAACCTATTGTATACAAGCATGTATTCTCCTATAGAAGTTAATAGAAAAAATTAGTTAAATTACAAAAAAAATTGTTTTGGAACAATTGTGCCAACACATTAAAAAATTCATTAGGTAAATTAGGAGAAAATAACTACACAAAAATGGTGTGGAGTTATTCCTTTTGAGCCTAGAAATCCTTAGGAAGGATTTTGAAATAAAAAGAGAAAATCATTTTACTATGTATGATGCTTTATGGACAAAAAATTTGTAAATCCAAGTGTATATTAAATAATAAGGGGTAAATATTTGCTTACTATAGCTTACCACCTTTTGAATTGGAAAATTTTCTAGTTAGAGAAAATCTTAGATTTTGAAAAACAAACAAATATTTTTAGGTGATATGGTGAGCTTTTGGAATGACAAATAGTTGATCAATTAGAGAGTTATGAATATCATTTAAGGTCTTATACTAAAAAATGTGAAAAGCCATATGCTAAAAAATCCTACTTCTAGATGTCAAATATCCTTTGTAACTCCTCCAGCCTCGATTTATTAATAATAGGTAAAAAGGATCTTATTAAGGGCGAGGGAACAAAAATTAAAATTATATAAAGTGTATGCTTAAGCATGATATGATATCCTTAGACCTTTTAGTAAAATAAAATGGATATGGCATCTCTTACTAGCTAAAGTTAAAGTTGTTTCTATGGGAAGCATGTATGAACAACCTTCTTATTATAGCAAACCTACAAAGGCATGGGCTATTACTACAAATTGAGTACCTGAGATGCTATAACCAAAATGAGAATCTAGTTCATGCTTCAAGGGATTGCTTAGCCCCGCATAAATTATGGTCTTCATTTGGACTTATCTAACTTCATGGATATGTATTTCATGCTATCCAAATTATTTGAAATAATAGGAATAATATCTTATACTGTAAATCAAATCACAACATATCCCTGAAAGTTTAACAAGGGATAAGAATAAAGGTGCATAATACTGGGATCACAAAAGAAAGTTAAGGTAAAATGTAGCCTTATAATAGTTCCTGATACAAGCATAGAGTTGAGTCTTAGGTGCAACAACTAAAGAATCAATTCACATTTCAAATTACTTATTTTCAATTAATTTTAAACCAAAAAAAAAAATTATACGAGTAAAGGAGCATGAGTTAAGAAGTTTAAATGAGTCAAGATGAAAGTCAACCTAGGCAACCTTGGAGAAGCGACCATGTTGCATGCAAGCAAATGTGATCAACCTACGTCGGTCAACTTGGTGGTGGTCAATTGAGAAGTACCTCAACTAAGGATGGTTGAAGCGACCTTAGGTAGTTGATCAAGTTTGGATTCCAACATGCCATTTGTTCAATATACTTCCTTTATTTACATGCTAGTTGTCGGTTTCTAGAGAGTCAGACATTTGCTTTCATATATGTACTTATTTTCCCAAATAATTAGGATATTATTATGTTTCCTCTTCTTAAGTTGCTTCTTATTTGACTTAGACCTTCTTTATGCTTATATATAGGCAAAGGTTGTATTGAACAATTAAGTTACATTGAATGAAAATTTATGTTTACACTCGTTTTTATTGTACTTATGAAGAATTATATTCTCATAGTTTTCACTTTTATACCTTAGGTTTTTAACTCAATCATAACCAACAGGTCTCTCTTTTACACCTTAAGGTCCTGATTTTATAATAAGTAAGTCTAGATTTAATTATATATTTGATTCTTAAATTCTACAACCAAAGGTTGGAGCTCTAATCTATTTGTAGTGTTCTTAGAGTTTGACATTCCCCAATCCATTACATCCTCTCAAATGGACTTTGCTATAAGTGGAGTGGAAGAAGTTAAAAACTAATACCCGAAGCATGATTCATCAAATATGTAAGACCTGCTAACTTGCTTAAGCCAAAACAACAATATAAATCCAAAACCTAGGTTCTTAAGGACCTAAGGTGAATTCAATTGCCAATCCTATAGCCTTAAATAACCTTAGAATATGAAAATTGACAAAGGACCCCAACCCATTAATAGAATTAGAGTCTCCAAAGTTGACAATAGGAGAAAGCACTAAAATTGATAGTATAAATTAGATTAGTAAAAGAAAAAAATTTAAGGTTCTTCTCATGGACTTTGGTTGTAATATTTAGTGCTTTCGTTGAAAGGCTAACCCTATGAAAGGGGTAACTTGGAATATGAGCAACATGAAGGAGAGTTACCTAGGAAAAGGCTACTTAGTGAAGCAAAATATGAGCCACCTAGAGTAAGCAGTTCAAAGTAAGCCAATGTGGATAGTGGTTTCAAAAAATAGGATGGCAATGTTATGGTCACACACATATATATAATAAGCTATAAAAGGTAGAGATTATTAACAAAAATAAAAATGATTAGTTATTATTATATAAAAAGTCAAGACATTAATTATAAAGTATGTACCAAGGATTAAAGATAATAAAAGTGAGAAAAAAATCATTTTGCCCCTAGAAATAAGAGTAGGTAGTAAAAATAGAATAATAAATAAGTAGACTAGAAACAAGGTAAAGTAAACAAATAATAATAAGGGTAAAAAGCATGGTAACAACCCATGCCCCTTGCATATAGGACACCATCATGACATATCTCAAATAAAAGTAAATAATCTATTTAGAAAAGTAAATTAAGTAATAAAATAATTGGGTAGAATGATAAAATATGATAAAAATATCCTATAAAACATTGTAAAATGCCCAAGAAATATCAACTCAACTTTACAAGTATCAAACAACTAATGAAATCTCATAAAAATATCCAACAACTTATAAGGAAAGTAAAAAAAAATTATAAAAATTAGAAATATCATAAAATAAATAAAATATGTTGATGACTTCTTCATGAATTTACCAAAAATTGTATAAATGAAAAAAAAAGTGTTCAAAATTTAGTTTGATACATATATTAGGGTCAAGGACATTTAGCAATTTTTCTAGGAATTAACACTTACTAGAAAATTATTAAAATATTAGATAACTTCTTCAAAATTTACTAAAATTTGTATGGTTGTCCAAAATTTTTGAAACTTTAAGGGGAGATGTGAAAAAATATAAGAAACGTGTGTTTGATTTTTCATGATTTTTGGACACATTTGCAACTTAATATTAATTCCTCAACACTATAAATACCCTTATCCTTACTTCAAAAATTTACATCACTTAAAAAAAAACCTCTAAAATTTGGGGAAAAATTTATATAGCTTCTTCATATTCCTCCTAAGAGGTTAGATAAGGTTGGAGTGGTGGTGGCTTTAACCATTTTGATGGTTTTCATTTCAATAATTTTGCACATGTCAATGCATGTTGTTTTAAAGAATCCTTTTACCTGTAAGTACTCTATAACCAAACCTTCTTACAATAATTTTATTATAATTAATTTTGCATGTTTTGTATTTTTTATAATTTTTCCAAATTTCTACCCATTTTGTTAATAATGTCCTTTCTAAACAAAAACCACAAAACTTTATCTATTAACTTCCCAAAATCCAAAAAAAATTTCCCATGCTTTATTATATCTAACGTGACATTTTGATTCCATCCTTGATAATTATTAAATTACTTTCTAATTTTCTTGGCATTTTGGCATAGTTTTCACTTACAATAATGAATATACAATAAAATATATAATATATAAATACTCGTGAATAATAGCTATCATTAATTATCATATATTTTAAGTTTTTCTATAACCTTATGTTACCATTTACTAGAGTTATTCAATAGTAATAGTATCATATCTTAATTCTTTTATACTAACTATCCTAAAACTATATTCCCAAATCCCAAATCTTTATGTATGTATATGTGTGTATGTATAAACTATATATAGCAATTATACCTTTTATATAAAATCTAAAATTTCTTTTTGTAAATATTTATTATTGCTTCTTTTATAAGTACATAGTGAAATAATAGGATCTATAAAACAATTACAAGTAAAAGTATATTAATTTATTAACACCATAGCATAATATATAACTAAACTACAACTAATAATGAACTTTTTCTAGGATTTCAACATAGCTTTTAGGAGAGTATTAGGCAACTATATACCAAGTAAGTGGGCTACCTTATGGTAGTTCTTAATGTGTTAATAAGGGATTGTATGCCGTTATATTGCTTATGCTTGTAAATTAGTTGTAAGTATGCATGCAGTGAATGTGGATGTTAGAATTATGCTTGATGATTTTGTGCTACTTAGATTGAATTTATACTATTTTGATATGATATTGAATCATTGATTGATCGCCTAATTAACTTAACTAATGTAATATTCAACCTTAAAAATTATACATGCATAGTATAATCGCATTTTCCATTTTCCCATCAACACTACCCATATGATAAGAAAATAAGGAGTTTCTTTCTATCAATCTTGTGGAACTAAGTAAAAAGAGAGGAGGTCGTTGTTTAGGTTTAAAAGTATCAAGTAAAATAGTGCTAAATTGGGTATACGGGGGACAAAGAGTCCATTGCACATCCTCAAATTGATGAGAAACTTAGGCTTACTAAATGGTGAGCTGTAGTAAAACTCCTTGAAACCCAAGCTAAAGTGGAGTTATTTTCTTTAGTCTCATGATGTATCGGTCAATGTCGTGCAGATGGCATTTTGACTATTGCATTACACTCTAAAAGGACTTGCTTACCTTGCTTATTTACATATAATGCTTATCCCTTGCCACTTACTAAGCATGTGGTTTCGCTCATACCCCTATAGTTATTCTTTTGCTTATTTACATATCAACAGAAGCTAACTAACCACTTTGCTAAGGAATCTAAATAGGAACTTTAACGTAAAGGAGGCATTGTTCTTTAGAGTTATTAGTAGGCATACTTTATTTCCACTAAATACTGCCATCTCGAATATAAAGCCTTATATATATCAATGGTATAATGGTAGCTATGGTACCTATAATATTATTAACCACTAGTATGTATGGCAAGACTATTACAATATTAGCACTCGGGGCATAACAAAATAAATCTATAGTTAGTGGTATGTGAGTAAAAAAAATGGTAAATATCATCAGCCAACTCATGAAAAGGTGGGAAAGAAAAAAGTTGTTCCAACTTAAAAGATGAAAACTCAATCCGTAGAGCTAAGGGAAAAAGAAACTCCTTGTGCAGCACATAGATAGTAGGACAAACATTCAATCACCATCAATAATAGAACTTTAAGGACAAAAATCTTTTATTGGGGAGAATGAAATACCCCATGAATTTATTCTAAATTGACGACAACAAGTAATTTCAACCATAAGTTTCCTCCTTAAATTATAAACTAAAATCCTCCTTTTTTTTTTTTTTTTACCTTTTTATAAGACTTCCACTCATTATAATGAGAAAAATCATAATCCTCACCTCATTCCTTTTGCTACCCCCCCATTTCCCTCACTCTCCCACTTCTTTCTTCTATCATAGGTACTAACTCATAAGTTTGTGGATAGCGTGTATTATATTTAATGTAAAGGAAAACATTTCCTAAGTTCAATCCATTCGATAAGTTACTTCGATTATTCAAAGGATCTTGATAATAGGCTAACTAAAATCTTTTGTCAATGCATATGAGGTGATGAATATAAGGATTTCGCAAAGGATGTGCATACATCAATAAGTAAATCCATATGCTTTCCCATTTTCCTAATTTCCTTTACGAGGACCTAATCACAAATCTTATTTAAATGGAAGGAATAGTACATGAAGCAGTCATATTAGGATTTCTACATAAGATTCGAGGTAATGTAGGTACTTGTGATTAAGGTAAGTAAACTATTCCCTTTTTTCCATAAAGACTTAACCTTTTATAATTATTCATTAATTAAGAAATCTATCTAAACCCCAAAATTGATTAGTAGATTTATAAGAATAGGTTTTAGGAGAGGGATTTTGAATGAGTATTGATATTGTAGGCTAATCAATATTAGTTAGTACTCATAATTGATGTAATCAATGGATTAGAGATTAGAAATCACACCATTGTAATTCAATGTTGAAAGTCATGAAACAAAAGTAAGGCTTAGTCAGACTTAGAAATTGTACTCTTTAAAGATAGGGTCACTTCTTAAGACCTTAAAGTCAACCAAAGTGAAATTCAAGGAGAAAAAGAACTTCTAGTAAAGTAGTTGATCACCCCTACCTTACAATTGACCATTGCTAGAGAAGGGTTGACTACCACTTCTTTCCTTATGTAAACACTATATTTTTACCTTCTTTTAGAATTTTTAGAATAAAATAAATAGTTCTAAATTAGGAAAAAATGAAAAAAAAATTGAAAATTAAGAAAATCCAAAAAATAAGAAATTTAGAAAAATACAAAAAAATAAAAATAAAAAAGGAAAAAGCATAAAAAAATAAGAAATTTAGAAAAAAAATATATATAGCGAAAATTGAAAAGATAAAGGACCTAGGGAATTTAAAAAATAATAAATTTTTAGATAGTTTAATATAATAGAATTTTTTAACAAAAATAAGGAGAGAACCCTTTAGTTTAGGCTTATATTTAAATTTAACCTAAACTGACCTAGTTTATCTGTACAATTTAATTGTATATATGGACAAGGCACAAGCTAATAACCTAACAGATAAACACTTGAATTTGGATTTGCATTAAACTTAAAGTTTGGGGTTCGACTCTCATCAAAGGTAGAAAATGCCTTTTGCTTTTATTTTTTTTTTTCCCTACTCTACATGCTGTCACTTATCAAAGTATCATTGGGTCACGTGTCTGGTTATGATATATGGCACTTTGTGATTAGCCTTGACAACATATTTTCTTTCCCCTTTTTTCTTCTCCCCTTTCCTTTTCTTTCCCTCCCTTTCTCATTTAAAAAAAAACACACACACACACACACACACAAACAGGAGTGGGTGAGGGGGGGGTCCAGTTTCAATATACACAAACACCAATTTACATACATATAAATTAGGACACACACTCTCTCTCATTTACAAGGATCTCTCTCTCTTAGCCTAACATCTCTCTCTCTCATCCATTACACGCGACCTAACCCATATACAACCACTTGATCCTCACCCTCTCTCCACCAAACTCCTTACACCACTATCTATCTCTCTCTCTTACTCGTACAGCATATAGCCACGGTAAACAACCAGTGATGCACACACACTGATGTCCCCACATCAACAACTAACAAATACGTACTGTCAGACCCACAAATCTCTCTCTCCTTGACACTAACATATGTTGAGCCATTCGCAATAGCCCCATCCCCACATCGACACATACATGATACATAGCATACCTCTCTCTCTCTCCATCTACCTTGCCTTCACTGTCAAACACTATCTTTAGCAACACCACACAACCACATCCTAATGCCAACACACTTGTGGCCCCACCACAATACCTACTGATGTACTTCACTTCCTTTCTTATCAATCACCTACCCCATCCTTTGCCAAACCAAAATACACAAACACCTACTCCCTAACCTCTCTCTCTCAAACCTATAAGCACATACACGTCTCTAGCATGCCACACATACACTGACATCAGCCACCAATTGAACCACAAATCTCAACAAACACTCCATGGCGACCTCGACCAAACTCTCAACCATTCACGAACATACAGCCAACCGTACAACAGTCCCTACACTATAGTACATGTATGGACAATCAGCTACATCCTTATACATTGCCCCATCCTTAAAAACCAACATTGCACAGCTACCAACCACCACAAAACCACTACCTTAGGCCACGGCACTTGGGCAAACCCCCAATCCCCAATAAAATAGCTACAAAAGTGGTTTTTCCCACTCAATTTGGTACTTGGATCCACCCCAAACATGTCCCTCAATTGTTGCTTTCTTGACCTACGTAGAGCCTTAGTTCAACCCAGTCTGAATCAACCCAACCCGGTTAACCTAAATCGAAGCCCCAATCTAAGCTCTATTCGCTTCGGTATTTGGTCTAGCCCATTTGTGTTCCTTTTTGTTTTATTTTCTAGTTTTTTTTTTTCTCTTTTTATTTTCTTTATTATTATTTTATTCTTACATTGTAGTTTGTAACAAAAAAAAATAGAAAAAGAAGAAAAAAGAAGAAAAGAAAAGAAAAAAAAAGAGAAGAAAAAAGAAAAAGAATAGTTTATTTTTTTATTTAAAGCATAATAGATAAAATAAAATAATAAATAATACATAAATAAGATAAGAAAATAATAAAAATAAAAATAAATAAATAGGTTAGTAAATGAAAATCGTTTTGACACTTAAAAAAAATCGATTTTTCCAAAAATAAAAATAACCAATCCTCTTTCCTAATTAGGACCTTTTTTAGAACTTTCCATAAGAAAAAAACCTCGATTAGGACCCTTTAGGAAAATTTCCTTAAATAGACTCAAAACAGGCAAAGAATGTAAACCCAACCTTCTTTCAAAACTGAAATCAATCAATAGGCTACTACGGAAACCTAGTCCCAAATAGCGGGTACATAGGCACCTGTATATATGGGGCGTTTTAAAATATAAATTTTTTTTCTTTTTTTCGTATTTATAAATAATTGTTCAATTTAATTAATTTAATTACATGTGATTTGATTTGTTCTTCAAAAATTGAAAAAGGGTATTATTGAAATCCGAAATTAAATTCGAAAAGTTAAAAAGCAGTACTCATTTAGGGTTTAATAGGATTACATTTGTATCTAGATCTCTAGTTTTAAAACCGTTTTGAAAATTAGTTTTATCGAAATATCGGTAGCTAAATTATAACTAATCCACCCAATTGGTTATAATTTAACTTCTTTTTCCAACTCCGGTCGAATGACGACTCTAAAACCATTTTCAATATATAAAAGAACCAGTTTTCTTTAAATCCTAATCGATGGTTAATATTAAACAGGTAAGGTTTAATATTGATCAGTTTAAAGAAAATTAATTTATAAAAATAGGGAGAAAAAAACTAGGCTCGATAGCTTGACGACTCTACTAGAGACGATAAGAGAGTTAGCCACTTAAAAACTTTCTAAAATTAAATATTCCTTTCAAAATTCCCTTGTTATTTAGTTATTTGTTTATTTATTTGTATTAACTTCATATGTGTACTTTGTTTTTATTATCATATTTATTTTGCATACCATACACATTGGGATATGGGGGGAATCATTTGTTGCATCAAAGATGCAAGGTAGATGCAATTAGACCTAAGCTATCTTAAGACCCTAGGAGGGGGCCATTATGTAAACTCTGGGCATAATGGTTTAACCATTGTTTAGGGTTGATTAAGCCGACCCACTTAAGCTCATTGTGACCAATGAAAGTATTTTCTACAAACAAGTAAGGTCACAAAGCTTAAGGACCATTTAGAACCTACACTAATTATTTATACTCCCCTTTAAGCTTAAGTTAATACACTACCCTTAAGAAATTACAACCCTACTAATCATTCAAGAGTTTTAATGTAATCAATTTTTGAAAATTACAATAGGGTTGCAACTTAAGGAGTAATGTACTAACTAAAATGATCCTAATATCTATATATTTCCACGTGCTTTCTTTTGTTACATTGATGACTGATTCTTATTCAAAAATGTGTAGACTTAGAAGGGCAAACAACCAAGCAAACAATTAAGGGAATGATAGGCTACAAGACATCTCTAGGATTTATGAACAGATGCTGAAAGATGAGATTGCCTACTTGAAGGAAAAGCTCGAATATTTTGAAGCTCACAACCGAGCCTTATGGTATCTTCTAACACAAGTCATTAAGGATACCTATGAAATGATAAAGGACCTTAAGGCTCATATATAAGACTTAATGTAGGGTTTTTTTCAATTCACATCTAAAGAGCCTAGAATAAACATTAAGTTTCAAAGTAAATGTTAGGTTCTCCACTTTTCTTTTCTATATTTTGATTTTTCAAAGCAATAAAGTTCTCTTTAGTTCATTATTCTTCATTCTCTAACATTCCCGTCTTTGTAAATATTTCTTCAATAAGTATTTATCTAACCACTGTTATCTCTCGTTTGGGGAAATGTAAATTCTCATAAACTTGTAAATAAAACCCTAAAAATCACCATCCTTATTAGTAAATATTTTTATTGATTTTTGTAAAATAAAGATTTATCTTTCTTTCTCTCTGAAGAATAAAAAAGAAGAAGAAGAAGAAGAAGAAGAAGAAAGAAAAAAAGAAACAAAAATTAAAAAAAGAAGAATAAATCCTCATAATCTTAAGGAGCTAACACAAGCTTCGGCCTTTAGCCCACCCAAGCAGCCAGCCCAAACATTTGGCTTCCAACCCACATAAGGCCTTTGACCTATTAAGGGAGCCAATATGAGCCCCTTAGCTCATTCTATCTAAACACCGACCTTGGGCCCATTCGGGCAACCTTCCCAAGCACAAGCCACTTGGCCCATTAAGGCAATTGATCTAAATACAAACTACAACCCATCAAAGCAGCTGACCCAAATACAATCCTCAGCCCATAAAGGTAGCCCAGCCAAAACCCTTAGTCTCTTTAGAAAGCCAAGCCCAATCATAAGCCAAGCTAAAACACAAAGTCAAATACTAAGGCATGATTTGAGAAACCAAGGGGCAAGGCCAATCTCTACTATAGGTCAAATAAAAAATAAACACCTCGTTAAGGAATTGGTAACCTACTTTTAAAGAAAAAGGTTTAGAATGAAAAGAGAAAAACTATATTCCATACACTAACCTAAAACACTTTGAGAGTTGAGCAACAAAATGGTAAAGATACTTTGGACTCATTCCTTAATGGATGTCCACTTTGAATGTAATACGTAGATTAAAATGAAGTTAGGCATTCATTTTCAAATCTTAAAAACAATTATCTCTTGTTAACCCCGTTAAACCTTCTTGGAGAATTTTCAATTTTAAACCCTGTCAAAAACCACTCCACAACGAGGCAATTTGGAGGTTAGGGTCATTGATTAAAAGATAATGGTAAAATTGGTTTATGCTTGCTTGAGTAACCTTAATTCAAAAATTATTTTTATCTCTCATAAATTATTTTTCATTGAAATGAAGAAGAGCTAATTCCTTTTCGAACATCAAGCTTATACATACCTCACTAAGCCCATACAATAGAAATCCATGGATTTAGGGCCTTAAATCACTTTAAAAAAAAAAAAAGAAGAACTTAGTAACAGAGACAACCATTCTTGGGGGTAAAAGAAAAGAAAGAATGGTAAGAGATAGTGGTGAAAAATAATAATAATAAAAAAGAAAAGAGAAAATGAAGAAAAGAGGCTAGGGAATTGGACCCAAGCGTAAGACGAAAGCCTTAAGGGATATATCACATCCTAGTAGGGGTAGCCAAATCGAATCAAAAGGCCAAGAGTCAAAGCCTAAATAGTCCTAAAAAAACAAGGCCCTGAATCACATTCTAAAGCTCGAAAACCTAAAATCTATATCCACTCTGAAGCCTCTCTTGCCTATGATGAATCACACAACGCCTTCCCGCCCATAATAGCGCCCTTACATAGTAAAAACTCTTTTGATCTTAAAAGATAATTTATCTTTAATAAAAATTGTTTGTAAAACTGAGGTAAGCATACTTTTAATTTTTCCCTAAGGTTCTTAACTTATACACTCAGGATAAATAAAATTATTTCTTTCAAAATAAGCCTTCTCATTAGTCTTTTTTGAAACTCTTGGACCAAAAGCTTGAATTCATAATGTTGAATAAAAAAAGACCTAATGAATTGATTAAAGCGTATCGCTTACAAAATGGACCGTAATTTTTGGAACTGTAATCGAGTGTGAAATCTAGATTGAAAGCTAATAAGGAAGCCCTTTTCAACTAAACTAATCATGAGTTACCTTTTTCCTTAAGAAAGGAATGTTTAAAATCTCAAAGTCCCATTAGAAAGCCCCAAGGTTAAGGGCATTGAGAAACCCTACATGATTACCAAGGATAAGGGTGGTTATAAACTTGTTCCTTAAGTAAGAATTTATACCCGTTGGCAAACTTTTGAAGAAAAAAGAAAAGAAAAGACAAGAAAAAAAGGGGAAGAGAAAGAAAGTAAAGGCTTGTCACAAGATTTTTGTCTAATTCATGTCGGCTTGAGTAGCCAAGCTTTCAATTCATGTCATTCATCTCCTCTTCAAGGTACTCACATTTTTTTTAGAATTAACCTTAGTAGTCTAGATCATTCTTCCCTAATTGTAGTGTTTAATATCCTTTAACTCCTTTTTAGATCCAGGGTCCTATCCCTATTTCCTTTTTCATAAACAGGTGTTTTTCAACAATTTCCCTATAAATATTTTTCTAAGTCAAGAAGTCTTTTAAAACCGGTTGCTTTCCTTCCTTTACTTCTTCAATCCTTCATTAACTTCCCTTAAGGTTCTAGCCAGCTCTTAGAGCGCTAACCCACTCTTTTATTCTTTTTAAGATTCTAACCAACTCTTAGAACATTGACCCACTCCTTTATTCTTTTTAAGGTTCTAGTTAGCCTTTAGGGCACTATTTCATCTTCTATTTTTAGGGTTCTAGCTAGTCTTAGAGCACTAACCCACTCCTTTGTTCTTTTTAAGGTTCTAGCTAGCCTTTAAGGCATTATCCCATCTCTCATTTTTAGAGTTCTAACTAACTCTTACAGTACTGACCCCTCTTTTATTCTTTTTAAGGTTATAGCTACCCTTTAGGGTGCTATCCCATCTTTTTAGGACACTTCTCTTCACCAAATCCTCTTAAGCGAGCCCATAAGGCACTTCTCTTCACCATATCCTCTTGAGCAAGCCCAAAAGACACTTCCCTTCATCTTCAATTCCTCTTAGCAAGCCTATTGGGTGCTTTCTTTTGCTAATTTCTCTTAAGTGAGCCCATAGGCCGCTTCTCTTCACCAATTTCTCTCAAGCAAGCCCAAAGGGCGCCAAGCCTGTTGAGCACTTTCTTTCACCAATTTCTCTCAAGTGAGCCAATAGAGCGCTTCTATTCATCAAATCCTCTTAGTAAGCCAAAAGGGCATTTCCTTTCATCGTCAATTCCTTTTAGCAAGCCCATAGGTTACTTTCTTTTACTAATTCCTCTCAAGCAAGCCCAAAGGGCACTTTCTCTCATCATCAATTCCAATTTATGGCTATTAGTCCCCAAGAGATGCTCCTACCTAGGTTATTGAGCCCAAAAGGGTACGACCAAGTTTTCTAGTTTGATTCTAGCAATAGGTTATTAGTCCCCAAGAGATGCTCCCACCTAGGTTAATAAGCTTACATAGGCATAACCAAGTTTTCCAAATCAATTTCAACTTAGGGTTGCTAGTCCCTGAGAGATGCTCTCACTTAAGTTAGCAAGCCTAGAAGCGCACGACCATGTTCTCCAAATTGATTCTAGCTTAGGGTTGCTAGTTCCCGAGGGACGCTCTTGCCTAAGTTAGTAAGCCCAAAAGGGCACGACCAGGTTCTCTAAATTGATTCCAACTTAGGGTTGCTAGTCCTCGAGGGACACTCCTGCTTAGGTTAGTAAGCCCAAAAGGGCATGACCAGGTTCTCTAAATTGATTCTAGCTTAGGGTTGTTAGTCCTAGAGAGACATTCCTACTTATGTTAGTAAGCTTAAAAGGGCACGACTAAGTTTTTTAGATCAATTCTAGCATAAGAGTTGCTAGTTCTTGAGAGACGCTCCTGTCTAGGTTAATGAGCCCAGAAGGGCACAACCAGCTTCTCCAAATCGATTCTAACTTAAGGTTACTGATCCCTGAGAGACACCCCCACTTAGGTTAGTGAGACCATAAGGGCACAATTAGGTTTTTCGAATCGATTCCAAATTTAGGGTTGCCAGTCCTTGAGAGATGATCTCGCCTAAGTTAGTCACCTCAAAGGAGCACTACTCAGTTTCAATTTAAGGTTTTAGCTAGCTTAAGAAGTGCTTCACCCATTCACCTAGGATAATCAACTCAAAGGAGCACTTCCAGGCTTATCTCGAATCGATTCCAAATTTTGAGTTGCTAGTCCTCTAAGGATGCCCCCATCTAGGTTAGTTAGCTTAGTGAAGAAATACTAGGTTTCAATTTAGGGTCTTAACTAGTTCAAGGAGTACTTCGCCCGCTTTAGTTAGTCAACTCATAGGGGCATGACCAAGTTCTCAACATCTTTTAGGGTCTTAGCCAACTTTAGGAGCACTTTGCTTACCTCATCCTAGTTAGTCAACTCATTGGCACACGACTAAGTTCTCAACATCTCTTGAAGGTCTTTACTAACTCAAGGAGCACTTCACCTACCTTAGTTGATCAGCTTATAAGGGCACGACCAAGTTTTCAATATCTCTTTAGGGTCTTAGATAGCTCAAGGAGTGCTTTGTCCACCTTGATTAGTTAACTCATAGGGATATGACTAAGTTTTCAATATCTCTTTAAGGTCTTAGCCAGCTCAAGAAGCGTTTCGCCTACCTTAATTAATTAGCTCATTGGGGCACGACTAAATTTTCAACATCATTTATGGTCTTAGCTAGCTCAAAGAGCGCTTTGCCCATTTTTCCTTAGTTCATCAACTCATAAGGGCATGACCAAATTTCAATTCCTCTTTCAATCGCTCAACTAGCTCTTAGAGCACCAACTCTTAAAATGCCTCCTCTTTCTTTTCACTGTTCACCAAAATCCCTAGTAGATTAAACTTAGGATAGCTGTAGCACTTTTTAAGATAAAATCCACCCTTAGGGAAAAAATAGTGTCTCTTTTGTCTTTGCAGTAAATTTTTGCTCAAACTTCACCACAAAGAGGAGCAGCTATAAAGACCTCATTTTTTCCCTGTTTTAGAATTTTTAAAATAAGGTAAAGTGATAAGGATCAAAGAAGAAAACGGCAGCAGATATGGAAACAAACAGGAATAGGTATTCAAAGAAAATGGGTATGAAGAGCAAGGAAGGTTTTGATCATGAATGTGAATGGATATAACTCACCAAGACACAAACATAATTAGGGGGGTTTGAGCTCAAAATAGAGTCCGATGCAACTCATAAACACCAAATGTTACTTGGGATTTCAAATGAAGGTTAGATGCGACTCACTAACTGGTTCAAATGAAAGGGTTCGCCACAATCCTAAGAATAAGATTGATAAGAACACGAGAGATATTAAAGAAAGTAAATGACACTCAATAATCCAAAAAACGCAAGCTCTACTAGCTCAAGTACAGCCTTGCTCAAAAGAGGAAAGTTTCACTCTCTGTATGTAACTCTCTATCTCTGTCTGTATCTATATACATCTCTATGTTAGTACAAATGTTGCTATTTATAATAATCTCAAAACCCTAGTGGCAAAATTATAAATAAAGTACAAGGCCTTAAGCCCTAAAGAATCAGGCCCATAAATAAAATAAAGGGAAAACATGTACAAGAATACAAAACTGTATGTTTTACAGAACTCAGCATGCAATCACTCGGTATGTCCTAGGAGGAGTAGTATCCTAACCGAACGAGGTTGGTAGTTGGATGTACAGGTTCGGGAAGGGGTACCTGACATCTCATGTGCCTTAGCTAAGACACCAGAGAGGTTGGCTCATAATTGGCAAGTTCTAGAATTAGTCAGTGCTAGTCTCTTAGGGCCATGCCAAGTAGTTCTTTGGTCCAAAGTCCTCGGTTGTGTGATCTCTCGTCTTCTCAGTAGATGATAGGCTTGCTGTCAAGTGGCTCCTTTTCTTCCCCTTAGCCTTGAACTATCTGGCCTCAAGTTAGAATAAGTCGACATCTTCTTCTAGAGGGTCGGTGTCACCTTCGGACAGGTCGGCCTCAGCTTGAACATAGTCGAAGGCTGATTCCCATTGGAAAGGGTCCTAAATTGGAAAAAATGAAAAAAATAAAAAATAAAAAATTAAGAAAACCCTCAAAAAATATGAAATTTATAAAAAATTCAAAAATTATGAAAAATATATAGAAAATTGAAAAGTCACATAAAATAGCAAAAATTGAAAAAATAGAGGATTTAAGAAATTTAGAAAATGATAAATTTTTAGCTAGTTCAATAGAATAGAATTTTTTAATAAAAATAAGGAGAAGACCCTTTGACTTGAGCTTAGATTTGAATCTAGCCAAGGCTGATCTAGTCCATATGTACAATTACGGATAAAGACTTAGGTTTAGATTTGCATTAGGCTTAAAGTCTAGGGTTCGACTCTCATCAAAGGTAGAAAATGCCTTTTGCTTTTATTTTCTCCCCACTCTATGTACTGCCACTTGTCAAGATATCTTTAGGCCACATGTCTAGTTGTGACACATGGCATTTTGTGATTAGCCTTAACAATATATTTTATTTTCCCTTTCCTTTTCTTTCCCTCCCTTTCTCATTTAAAGAAAAACACATAGGAGTAGGGGGTCCACTTTAAACATATACAAAAGCTAATTCACACACACAGAGATTGAGGCACCCTCCCTCTCTCTCGTTTACAGGGATCTTTCTTTTGGCTTGATCTCTCTCTCTTAGCTTGATGTCTCTCTCTCTCTCATCCATCACACATGACCCAACCCACACACAGCTACTTGATCCTCACCCTCTCTCCATCAAACATCCCGCACCACTGTTTATCTCTCTCTCTCACTCATACAGCATACAACCATGGCAAACAACCACTGATGCACATACACCGACGTCCCCACATCGATGACTAATACACACTTACTATCAAACCCACAGATCTCTCTCTCCTTGATAATGAACATGCCGAGCCATGCATAGTAGCCCTATCCCTACATCGATGCATACGCGATATGCAGTACACCTCTCTCTCTCTTAATCTATGCCTCTCTTCATCTACCTCGCCTTCACCATCAAGCACCATCTTCAGCAACACCATAAGATCACATCCCAACAACAACACACTCATAGCCCACCATAACGCCTATTGCTACACTCTACTTCCTCTCTTGTCAATCACCTACCCCATCCTTTGCCAAACCAAAACACACAAACACCCCTTCCCTAACCTCTCTCTCTCGAACCCATAAGCATGTACACATCTCTAGCACGCTACACATACATTGGCATCGACCACCAACCAAACTAGAGATCTCATCAAATACTCCATCACGACCTCGACCAAACGCTCAGCCACTCATGAACATATAGCCAACTATACGATAGTCCCTATGCTACAGTACATGTACAAACAATCAGACATATCGTAGTACATTGTCCCTATCGAGCCCTATTTTGGTTTTTCTTAATTTAACTTATAATAAGCCTAACCAGCTTAATATAAGTTACTCAACACAAAATTAAGGAAAAAAATTTTTTCTTTATATATGTTTTAAAAAATATTTAAAAAAAGAATTGGAATTGCCAACCAATTGAACTGGTGAAAGATGAAATTTAGGTTTTCAAGTGGAAAAACCCTAATTTAGCCACTAGTTTGTAAATATTCTAAAAAAAATTACTTTTTTATAAAATTAAACTAAAAAATCATAGTTTGAAAACTAACCTATTAAGACTAAGTCATCATGAAAAAATAGAAAAAATAGAAAAAATTAATAGGCTTTTATTTTTTATGATTTTTCTAAAAATGCTAAGCTATGTACAGATATGCAAAATATGACTAAAATGAATTTTTTTATGATTTTTTATTACGAATTTTCCAGAAAAATGAAACAAAAATTATTTTTTATAGTTACCTTGAAGGTACTTACGTACCTGTTAGTCGAGATCAACCCAACATAGCTCTATTTTATAAAATATTTGGTGAGTAGATTTCTTTTTTAATTTTGAAAATTAGGCCAGATTTACGTTTATTTAATAATTTATTATTTAAAAATACCTAAAAAGATCTAATTTCACTTATCTAAAAAAACCCTAGCTAACTAAATCTTTTTTAAAAATTCTAGTTAAGATTTTTTAAATTTTTTTTATAAAAAATTTATGTGTCAAAAATATTTTTCCTAAATCCTATATGTAAGATGTACTAAGATACATATTTTCTCTAAAGATACAGATTTCAGAGAAAAGATACGCAACTTTAAAAAAAAAATACAATTTTTAGCTAAAAAATGCAATTGAACTAAATTACAAAAAAAAAAAAAACTAACAATTATCTAAAAAATATAGCAAACAATATGACAATTAAAAAAATAATAAAAAAACCTATACTGAAGAAAAAAAACTAATAAAATAATTAATTAACTAAAAAATAAAATAAATAATTAAATAAAAAATAATTTTTATTACCAAAACAAGTCAAGTTGTACGTGATCGGCACATTCGTTTTGGTCATATCGTGATCACCTAGACTACGTTCATGTGCTCGGTTGTGGAATTGATTGTACGTATGTACGACATGGGAGGTAGATCATGTATGTAATATCATGTGTCATGTGTATCAACTACGGTGAGTGAAAGCTCATGCATCCGTGTATAGCGTATCAATGTGCTAGCAATGTAGGCATGCTGTCGATAAGGTAAACTAAGCGCTCATGGAGTATGTATGGTGAGGAAGTATGTGCTGGTGTGAAGTCAAGTATGTGAGATGTGCTATGATCAATGCAACGTATGGCGTAGAAGTGTAGTAGTGAGGTGAGTAATCGAGTGGTAGTTGTATGTGTTGTGCAATGTGCTTGTGATAGGGAACGTGCAGCAGCATATTTATGACAGGGAGACATGCAGCAGTATGCTTGTGAGAGAGAGTGAGGGATGATAGAGTGATCAAATGTAAGGAAGTGTATTCGATTAGGTGTATGTTATCGTGTGAAGATGTAGGTGTTTGATAGTGGTTAGGTATGTGTGAATTGTAGGATATGTTGGAGATTCTAAAAAAAATGTCTCTTAACTTTACCGTTGACTCACTATTTATAAACCATACAATTGAATCTTTTGTATCTTTTTATATATAGATTTAATCTCAATAAACCCTAGATACGAAATATGCAATAACAAGTCTTAGATACGGAAGATACAATTTAGATTCTTTGAAGATTTAACCTTGTTTTTAGAAACCCCATTTTAATTTGGGCTTTCTATCTTCCAAGGTCAACTTAATCCAACTTGATTTAGCCCAATAACCCATTTAATAAATCCTAAGTTTATTTTTGCCCAATATAAGTTAAATAAAAATCTACTTTATATTAGACAAGACTAAAAAATATTTCAATGAAGTCCGATCCTTTAACAACTTAGAATTTATTAAATTGAATACACACCATTATTCGATTTGACCTTAAATAGCTCAACTTGACTCTACTTAATTTAATACGACTTAACACTTTATTTTGTTTTTTTTTCAATTTTCATTTTTTTTATTATTTTATTTTTTGTTCTTCTTTTTTTTATTTTTTTAACCTAACTCAATAAAAAAAAATCATAATGATGGCAAACATGAGGTATCTACAGTTGCTCCTCTTTACAGTGAAGTTTGTAAAAACTTTACTATAAAGACAAAAAAAAAAAGACAAACTCATTTTTGCTTAAGTCTTGACTTAAATTGGCATGGTAAAGACTTTGATTGTCAAACAAATTAAGTCCCAACTTGAAAGGTCGCATATCCCTAAGAGGATAGATCTCTTTCAGGATAAGTTGCTCGAAAGGATAAATCTTTCAAAAACAAAATAGTATGACATGCTATTAAAGAAAAAATGAGATAGTACTCTCATGAGTAGGCAATCTTTTAAATGACTAGATAGCATTCCTTTAAGCAAGCAATCCTAGAAAGAAATAGATAGGACGGTACTCCTTTGAGCAAGCGACCCTAGTAAAATACTAGATAGGACAACACTCCTAAAAAGGACTAGATGGCACTCCTATGAGCAAGCAATCCGAAAAGGAATAGGACAATGCTCCTTTAAGAAATCGATCCTTGCAAAGGATTAGATAAGACAACACTCCTATGAGTAAGTGATCCTAAAAGGGAATAGATAAGACAACGTTCCTATAAGCAATAGATCCTATAAAGGAATAAGACAGTACTCCTTTAATCAAGCGATTCAACAAAAGATAGATAGGACTAAATAAGATAGTGCTCCTATGAGCAAGTAATCCTATAAAGGAATAGATAGGACAACACTCTTATGAGCAAGCAATCTTATAAAGGAATAAATAAGACAATGCTCTTATGAGTAAGTAATCCTATAAAGGAATAGATAGGACAACACTCTTATGAGCAAGCAATCCTATAAAGGAATAAATAAGACAATGCTCCTATGAGCAAGCGATCCAACAAAAGATAGACTTGATTAGATAAAACAGCACTCCAATGAGCAAGCAATCCTAAAAGGGATTGGATGATGCTCTAATGAGCAGGCAACCCAACTAAGGAAAAGACAGCACTCCTTTGAGCAAGCAATCCTAAAAAGGATTGAATAACGCTCCAATGAGCAAGCGACCCAACACTACTAAATGAAATGGACAGCACACTAAAGAGCAAGCAATCCATGAATTTCAAGGACTTTGATGAGTTTTGACAAAATGATCTAAGACTTAAGTTTGAGGGATTTTGATGATTCTTTGAAAATTTTGACTTTTTCTTTTTAAGAAATCTCTCTTGACAATTTTTTTGAAAATGGTTATGTTTCTTTTTGAAAAGGTTTTCTTTTTTCTCTTACAAAAAATTCAAAAAAAAAAAAACACTCTTTGATGGCAAATTATATTACTAACAAGTTAGAAAGTCTCGAAGACTTTAAAGATCACAAAAAAGAGGTTGGCTTGCCCCTTGCCCATTGATCACTCATTCTTTTAGTCTTGTTTCTTATAGCATAATTCATTATTTCTGAACTTTTTAGAAGCATTGATTTCAAACTTGGGGTTAAGACCTTCCATGTTTTTAAGAAAACACTCAACTATTCTTTAATTTTCCACTAAGGGGATAAATACCATTACTTGAAATGTTTAGTCCAAGTGGACTTCCTTGCACTCTCACAAGTCTATTTTCACTCTTGGCATCAATTCCAAAAGTTATAGCCTATCTTATAAGTGGTACATTCTGATCAATCAATCAGGTCTTTTCTAGGTTTGCAATGTAAGGCTTTTGGTTAATAGTTTAAGCAAATGGATATCAATGTACTTGGCCAATTTTGAGGAAATCATATACAATCCGTCCCAGGTTTACAAGCTAAGAACCTAAGAGAAACTAAACATGGGCTTATCCCAATTTCATGAGTAATTATTGTTTGAGATAAATCAATTTCTTTGGTCAAAACAGTTTCATCGATGGTGGTATAGTGGGTAGGATCATAAAGTGAGAGCTTTGCTTTTGAGCTTGGGAATTTAAAGTATTTAGCCTTTATATATCCTTTACAAGTTCTAACCACAGGCTTATTGGCAATTTGACTCATCTTTGAAGGTACTACTCATTTTTTATTTTTTCCTTGTCTCTTTTTCTTCTTTTTTTTCTTTTTCTTTTTCTTTTTCTTCTTTTTCTCTCTTTTTTTTTTCTTTTTTGTCAAGGCAGTCATCTTCCCTTATTGAGTTTTTGCTTGATGGTACTCAAAGCCCTAACACCATGGGTTCAAAGAGTATATGCGTGAGAGAAGTGTTTTTGGCTTGAAGTATTTAGGAAAAGTTAATAGGCTTAGGGTGTTTAAATGAGTGTATAGGCTAAGTAAGGTGTATATGGTTTGAAACTCTTCTTCATCCTAAAGAGATTGAGTTATCTACGACAATATTTGCTCATGAATTGGCATGACTAAGGCAAGCATATATTAGTCTACTCCTTTTCTCCAAATTAATGACCCTAACCTCTTGACTACCCCAATATAGAGTGGTTCTTGATAAGGTTAATTTTAAGAAAAATCCCTAAAAAGCTCAAATGGGTTTTCAAGAGATAATTGTGTTTAACGTAGTGAAACGAATGCCTAATATCATTTTGACACTTATACTAAGTTCAAAGTGGACCTCATTTAAGGAATAAGCCCAATTACTCGCATTGTATCGCTCAACTCTCATGTATGTTTAGGGTTAGTTTTTTGAATATGGTTTACCTCTTTTCATCCTAAGCCTTTCAAGTAATGTGTTATTATTCACTTAGGTGGAAAATTTTAAGTTTTGAGTTTACATTTACTTTATCCATTTTCACTCATTCCAAGTCTTATATGAAGTATTTCATTAATGGCGGGCTAATGACATGCCCCTGTCAAGCTTAGCTAAGTGCACATCATAGAAAGACAAAATGCACAAAAAAAAAACACTTTATTTAAATAAATCTTATCTCCAAAGTGAAAGATTATTCTAAAAAGAAATAAATACAAGAACTAAAACTCTTTTCCACTTCTTGCCCCCATTTTTGTCAATTCTTCAAACTTGGCCCATTTAATTGAATTAATCTTTTGGAGATATGCCTAATTACTTCAAATGGTGAGCCATTTGGTCAGATGGTAGTAGTAAACCCTTAATACCCGATATTGGAGGTTATCTATTTAATGCCCCTAGGTTAGGGATACTATTGCCCGTAGACCCATCAATCTCTAGAAAAATTGGTTAGATAACCTTGACATCAATCAAATCTTGCACCTTATGCTTCAGTTTCTAGCAGTCTTCTATGGTATGCCCCATCTGGCCCACATGATATGCAAACCATTTGTTGGGGTCATGATTCCTTGGCTTGTATTTCTTTGTTAGGTTTTCACATGCCAGTAGTCTTACATCTCTCAATTGTTTAAACACTTATGCCATTGGAATCTTGAACTATGTAAGTCGCCTCCTCTTGTTGTGGACAGGCTTGTCTTGATTCTAGGCTTTCCCAATTGGCACATTCACTCCTGACTTCTATTTTCCTAAATCATCCTCATGCTTTGGTTGTAATGTCCTAACTGTATTAGGATTTAGGTTTTCAAGCTACTTGAGCACATAACTTATTTCCATTTCTGTACTTGTGAGTTTTTCTTCTAACTTTGCTAACTTTTCTTCTAGGGTTGCAACGCTGTTTTTCATATCATGGCAGTAACATACCCCTTAGACTTAACCATTCAAATCTACTTCTAGCATTTTTTCCAAACCTTATATCATATTAATAATGGGCTCTATGTAGAATTTAGGCCTTAGATCCCTAATGAAGTTCAACTGGACCAATTTTTCGTCAATCAAATCTTGAACTTTATTCTTCAAATCCTAACAATGGTCAGTAGTACGCCCCTACTAACCCATGTGGTACTCACATTGCACATTAGGATCATATTTCCAACGTCTATACCTTGGTATGGGAATCTTAGAATACAGCAAACCCTCTTTTTTTAGGCGACGATAGACCCAAGACATAAGAATTGGGATATAAGTGAACCTCCTTCTAGGTGATTTCTAGCTTAGCTTATTTTCCTTGAGCTCTAAACCAGTGCTTAAGGCACTAAGCTTACATATCTTTAGAGAAGACATCATAGTGTTCACAATGGCCTTTGAATCCAACGAGGCTAATCCCTTCCCTATCAATCTCCCTACTCTAATAGCATCTTTAATGCAACTACTGGCTGCAACTACGTCTACAAACGTACCTAAGAGGTGATTATAATAAGATTCACCTAATGTGTAGATGAATATATTGATCAATTCATTTTCTAGCAATTGTAGTATAGCTTAAGCAACTGTAGATCTCAATCTTTAGGCATACTCCTTAAAAGACTTGGTCAACTTCATTTTTTATGCTATTCAGATCAATCAAAGAAGGAGCCACTTCTTCATTGAACTTATATTGCTAGCAAAAGGCCTAAGCTAGCTTATCCTAAGTATCAAGCTCAACCAAGTCTTATTGGGCATACTAAATCAACGCTAGCCCAATTAAGCTATCCTGGAAAGTTTGAATCATCAACTGCTTATGTTTGGTAAATTAGGTCATCTTACAAACATAAAGCCTAAGGTGAAGTTTGGGACAAGTTGTACCAGCATACTTTTCGAAATTTAGCACCTTAAACTTCTTGGGTAACTTGTGGTCTTAAAAAAAGCAAACATTACTCAAGCTTAGATCACTCTATACATCATGATCCTTGAGAACTCCCATTTTCTCTTCAATTTTCTGGAAGATTTCTTCTTCCATCTTCATCAATTTCTTCTCCAATTCCTTTCCTAAGCCTTTGCTACTGTTGTTAAGCTCATGAACTAACCACTCTTTAGACTTGTTTACCTTAGATGGTATGTCAATAGGCCTTTGGGTTTGGGTACGGGCCATGGTCTCGACTTACTTTGCATGCTTACTCAGAACCCCTTCAGTTGTGGCTATTTTCTGTTCAAGAGCTTTAGACATCTTGGTTTTGACAACAAGTGATTATGGGCTTCAAATTGAGCCAAATCACTTAAAAAGTAATCTTTCAAAGCCTGCAAAAATCCCTTCTTATTAGCAACACTACATTCCTTTTTTTTTTTAATAAAAAATCTAGTTTTTAATTTTGAAAACCATTCTTTCTTTCTTTTTTTTGGAAACTTTCATTGAAAACAATCAATGTTGATTTTATATTACAAACAGCCTAATATTGACAATAAGAAATCTAAACTTATTATATAGACAGAAGGTTAAAAAAAAAATGAAAGCATTGGCACTGACAATTGAGGACATAGGATGATAATTATATTACAAGGATGATATGGAGAAGTAGAAATTATTTTACAACGAGAAATTTATTGAACAAATGACACAAGGGTGACAATTAATGGAGAAAACTCTATTAGGACCATGACAACTTAAGGGCTAAACATAAAGAATGAGAACTTAGACACTTACAAGATTAATGACCTTAAGCTAGAAAACAATTCACAATGAAAATCTAATGGTTAAATCTTTTTTTTTATTTTTTATTTTTGTATTTTGTTAGTTCCTAATAGTATAGTACATATAGGACATTGCAATAGAAATTGACCAAGTAAATAATTATCATGAAACTGGCTTTTTATCATAAAATATCATTTTGAAATTTCTTTTTAAAAAAAATTATTTGAAAGCATTGAAAAAATGACAGTTCTATAATAATCTTTACCATAGCTAACTTCCATAATTATATACCTTAAAAAATACTTACAAGTTAATGTTGAAGTTTTTTTTTTTTTTTTAACATTGGCACTTTATGGTACAGGGTGAATAATAATGATTTTGAGCCTCCTATGTTAAATCTTATATTACACAACTTATTACTCATGAAATAAAACAAAATCTATAAAACTCACATATATTACACAAGATATCATATAAAATAAATGTGATGTAATATGCTATACACACGTGCAATGCAATGGTATTAGTCATTAATAAACTATAGAAGTAGAATCATTATAAACCTGCGGTCAATATTCACATAAACCTATATATATAAGTGTATGAATTTCTAATTTTTTTTTAAATAAAGCCGATGTCCACTTATATATATAAGTATATTAAATTTTCAAAATAAAGTCCAATTGGTTGCGAGTTATAATAATTCTTTTGTAGCTCCTATAATTTGAAAATTACTAACCCTTTTTTATTTTGTAATGTTGCAAGAGGATAGGATCAATGGGTCTCAAGCTTTATAGCCTTTAGTATTCCCAAGGAAATACCTACTAGGCTACATTGAAGCATAAGTGAGTTCACTTATCACCGTTAGATGGGGGTAAAGACCCTAACGATCGGAAGGTTAGATAATGGTAGCCGATCTTAGGTTTCTAAGGTAGCCCAAGTCCGACAACATCTAAATACACAAGTAATAAAAAAAAAATTCCCCTTAAATTCCCAATAATAGGCCCATTAGACCAGACTTTTTTAAAGGTCTGCATCACTAAAACTTAGTTAGTATAACTATATTACAATATATAGATAAAAAGAAATTAAAAAAAATTAAAGTCCATTAGTTAATTTTTTTATTTTTACATGGCTAACCCACTAGCATCCCTAGTAGAGTTGCCAATTTTGTCAAACCCTATTTTTGTTCTCCTTAATTTAATCTATACTAAGTCAATCTCGCTTAATATAAGTGGCTCGACATAAAATTCAAGAAAAACATTTTTCTTTATAAATGTTTTAAAAAATATTTTAAAAAAGAATTGGAATCGCCAACTAGTTAAACTAGTAAAAAATAAAATTAGGGATTTCAAGTGAAAAAACTCTAATTTAACCACTAATCTGCAAAAATTATAAAAGAAATTACTTTCTTAGAAAATTAAACCAAAAAATCTAAATTTGGGAGCTAACCTATTAAGACTAAGTCACTATGCAAAAATAAAAAAAATTTAATGAGTTTTTCATTTTTATGATGTTTCTAAATATGCTAAGCTATGTACAGATATGCAAAATATGACTAAAATGAATTTTTTATGATTTTTTATTATGAATTTTCAAGAAAAAGGGGAAAAATTTATTTTTTATGGTTGTCCCAGAGGTATTTACGTATCCATTAGTCGAAATCAAATCAATATAGTTCTATTTTATAAAATATTTAGTAGATAGATTTTTCTTATTTTTGAAAATCGATCCAAATTTGCTTTTATTTAACAATTTATTATTTCAGAAAAAAAAAAACTAAAAAGATCTAATTTCATGAATCTACAAAAACCCTAGCTAACTAAATCTTTTTTAAAAATTCCAATTAAGATTTTTTCTATTTTTTAAAAGAAAAAAAAAAACCTATGTGTCAAAAATATCTTTCCTAAATCTTACATGTAAGATATATTAAGATACGTATCTTCTCCAAAAATAGGGATTTCTAAGAAAAAATACGTGATTTTTCAAAAAAATGCAATTTAACTAAATTATAAAAAAAACTAACAATTATCTAAAAAATATAGCAAATAATATGAAAATTAAAAAACCTATACTAAAGAAAACAAACTAGTAAAATAATTAATTAACTAAAAAATTAAATAATCAAATAAAGAAAATAAATTTTATTACCTAAATGGGTCAAGTCGCGCGTAATCGATGTATTCCTTTTGACCATGTCATGATCGCCTGGACTATGTTTACATGCTCGACTGTGGAATTGATCGTACGCATGTGCGGTGTCATGCACGACATGCGACGTGGATCTTATATGTAATATCGTGTGTCATATGTGTCAGCTTCAGTAAGTGAATGCTCATGCATCCGTGTGTAGCATATTCGTGTTTTAGCAATGTAGGCGTACAGTTGATGAGGTAGATCGTGTGCTCGTACAATGTATGTGGCGAGGAAGTATATGCTAGTGTAAAGTCAAGTGTGTAAGATGTGCTGTGATCAATGTAGCATGTAGCGTAGAAGTATGGTAGTGAGGTGAGTGATCGAGTGGTAACTGTGTATATTGTACAGTGTGCTTGTGACATGGAACGTACAACAATGTGCTTATGACAAGGGACGTATGACAGCATATTTGTGATAGGGAGATGTGTGGCAATGTGCTTGTGAGAGAGAGTAAAGGACGATGGAGCAGTCAAATGTGAGGAAGTGTATGCGATTAGGTATGTGTTATCATATGAAGATGTAGGTGTTCAATAGTGGTCAGGTGTATGTGAATTGTAGGTTGTATTGGAGATTCTAAAAAAATGTCTCTCAACTTTACCATCAACTCACTATTTATAAACCACACAATAGATTCTAAAAAAATGTTTTTCAACTTTATCGTCAACTCACTATTTATAAACCACACAATAAAATCTTTTTTATCTTTTTAGATATAGATTTAATCTCAATAAACCCTAGATATGAAGAATGCAATAACAAATCTCAAATACGGAAGATACAATTTAGATTCTTTGAAGATTCAACCTAGTTTTAGAAACCCTATTTTAATTTAGGCTTTCTATCATTCTGGCCTAACTTAGTCCAACTTGATTTAGCCCAATAACCTATTTAATAAATCATAAGTTTATTTTAACTCAATATAAGTTAAATAAAAATGTGCTTTATAACGAACTAGACTAAAAAATATTTCAATAAAGCCTAATCCTTTAACGACGTAGAATTTATTAAATTGAACACACTTATCCGATTCGACCTTAAACAACTCGATTCAACCTTAAATGACTCAACTTGACTTGATACGACTTCATACTTTATTTTTTTATTTTTTTTTTCAATTTTCGTTTTTTTATTATTTTATTTTTTGTTCTTCTTTTTTTATTGTTATTTTTATTATTTTATTTTCATTTTTTTATTTTTTTAACCTAACCCAATAAAAAAGAATCATAAAGGAAACAAAAATAAAGTGTCTACAACCCCATCTTCACAAACCAATAATGCCCAAGTGCCGATCACCACGAAACCACCACCTAAAGCCATGATACTTGGGCAAACCCCTAATCCCCAATAGAATAGCCACAAAAGTTTTTTTTTTCACTCAATTTGGCACTCAAATCCACCTTAGATGCGTCCCTCAATCGCTGCTTTCTTAACCTACGTAAAGCCTTAGTCCAACCTGGTTCGAACTAACCCAACCCAGTTAACTCGAATCAAAGCCCTAACCCAAGCGCAATCTGCCTTAGTCTTTGGTTCAGCCCATTTGTGTTCCTTTTTGTTTTATTTTCTATTTTTCTTCTTTTTATTTTCTTTATTGTTATTTTATTCTTGTATCATAGTTTGTAACAAAAAAAAAAAACTAGAAAAGAAGAAAAAAAAAAAGCAAAAAGAAGAAAAGAAAAGCAAAAGAAAAAAGAAAAAGAATATTTTTTTTATTTTAAGCATAATAGATAAAATAAAATAATAAATAATACATAAATAAGATAACAAAATAATAATAATAATAATAATAATAATAATAATAATAATAATAATAATAATAATAAATAAATAAATAGGTTAGTGAATGAAAATTGTTTTGATACTTAGAAAAATCGATTTTTCCAAAAATGAGAAAAACCAATCATCTTTCCAAATTAGGACCTTTTTTAGAACTTTCCATAAGAAAAAAGCCCAATTAGGACCATTTAGGAAAATTTCCTTAAACAAACTCAAAATAGGCAACAAACGTAAACTCAACCTTTTTCGAAACTAAAATCAATTAACACGCTAAAGTTTTCATGAAGCGAACTATAGACGTCTGATCCTGAATAGCGGATATGTAAACACCCATACGTACGGGATAACTTAAAATATGGAAATTTTTCTTTTTTTTTTTATATTTGTAAATAATTATTCAATTTATTTAATTTAGTTGCATGTGATTTGATTTGTTGTTCAAAAATTGAAAAATGATATTATTGAAATGCGAAATTAAATTTGGAAAGTGAAAAAGTGATACCTATTTAAGGTTTAATAAGATAGCCCCCGAATCTAGATCTCTAGTTTTGGAACCGTTTTGAAAATTAGTTTTATCGAAAGATTAATAGTTAAATTATAACCAATCTACCCAATTGGTTATAATTTAACTCATTTTCCCAACTCTAGTCGAGTAATGACTTCAAAAACATTTTCAATATATAAAAGAACCGGCTTTTTTTAAACCCTAGTCAAGGGTCAATATTAAATGGATAAGGTTTAATATTAATCGATTTAAAAAAGGACTAATTTATAAAAACTGAGATGAAGTTAGGGTCAACCTCCTTAGGTTCCTAGGTTAGTCAAGCAACTCCTTATAAGGCTTATAATTATGTAAGAGTAAGGGAAATGACTTTAAGATAATAAATGTAACCTTTGAGTATGTTTGAATATTGATCTATTTAATGTATTGGACTAGGTACTAGTACTAATATTTGAAGAATATCAAGTTGTGAACAAATTCTAAGTACATAGTTATTGTTGTATATTGTATGCATGATTTAGGATAATCAATTGGACTAATAAGTATTTGGCTTATAAAATATTTATGTTGTTAGTGCATAACTACTTGGACATAGCAAAGTTGCCATGGAAAAGAGCATGGTGGTCATGTTTTCTTAAATGAAGTGGTTAAATTAGGTGCCAAGGTTTTGTGGTCCTAGTATCTTGAACGAAGTAGTTAAATAAGGCACTAAGGTTTCCAAAATAACTTAGTAGCCATCGTTATTGGGGGAGTCATGTTTGTATAGTCAATGAGCAAGAAAGAAGTTATAACAGGATACTAATAGTGCAGTGGAGCACTAGTTAGAATGTTTGTAGATACACCTAATCAACAAAGGTAGGTAAATATGTAACAAACTTAGTATGAGAAGTTTAGTATATTTGGTAACCAATAATAGGATCAACCTCTACATGATATGTGGTTATGTAGCTATATGGTTATGTAGATATGTGGTTACATTATTGTGTTACATGATTGATTCGTTTATGGATCGAATCCTAATTAACTTATTGCAGGTGTTGACCTGTAGTTCTAGCATGTTTGTAAACTAGAACCTAAATGTTTCAAATCTTGATCAAAATTGTATTGTGTGTTCAAACTAAATAATATATCTCCATGAACCTATTTGTTGCATTTAGTAAATTTTAGGTTTGTATGCAATTATGACACATGTATGTTTTTGCATAATAGTTATGTATTGTGTTTCATAACTCATCCTGTTGAGATTTTTATATTTCTACCATTTTGTATAGTTTAGACTTTTAAACTAGGATGAGAATAGCAATAATATAGTTTATGTTTAATTAGTAAATATAAATAGGTTGAAATTAATAAGTTTCTTTAAATTTTACAAAAATTTACAAATATTATATAATTTCAATAAATGAAGAGATATAATAAAGAAGTTAAAGATTGGTTATAAAATTAAGGATTTGATAGTTAGTTCAAAGCCTTACATATTCATATCAAAGTAGGAATATACGATGGATGGATCATATCCTATGGTTTCAAGATGTGACAAAGGAAGGAGTGAGGCGAGGCGATGTCAATTTCCTAATCAAGCTAAGATTAACATAGCTTATGAGTTTTTCATCTTGTTAATTAAAATTACTTAATCGATTGTTTTATTTTCATTATTTATTTATTCATTCATTTATTTTGTTAATATGTACTTAAGGACAAACTCCTTTCTAAGGCAAAAGAAATTGTTTTTATTTTATTTATTCATTTATTATTATTATTATTATTATTACTTTGGCTAATCAAGAGAAATTGTTGATTCTAGAAAATATTATGTCTTCCAATACTATGATCTTTTCCCTGCTATTTCCTTTTTTTTATTTTTTTATTCTAACAAGCTAGCTAAAAATTTACTAAGCTATAGCCAATGTTAAAATTATTTGCTACCAGATACGTAATTCATCCATTCATGTTAAATTAGAATGACAATTGACTCATCTAAAATAAATACCATTAACACTGCCCTCAACTACTAGCACGTTCCATACAGGATAACACTGAATGTGTAATTTCCTACTTTGTAATTATACATTTCTACTTCTTCATATACATGTTTATATTAACTAGAGTTTCAAATTTTATAATTACTACTGGGCAATATTCAATTCTAGTTATGACCCCATAATATGCTACTATGGTAGTCAATAAACACTTGAACACACATCATCTTGATTAAATTACAACAAATCATTAGCTAAGTATTTAACTATCAACAAATAGTGAATCATAGCTTATATGTAACTATTAGAAATGGCTTCTAATGAAAATCTAATAGATTCTTAAAAAGACCGAGGAAAAAAACTAGATGAGATAGATGATAGATTCTGACATAGCAAGAAGAGATTTCTTGAGGATCATTCATCGTTTCCTTCAAATGTGGAGAAACAAGATCAATTTCCCGCTCGAAAAGCTTCTTTTCAAGATACCACCTTATCAAATGTGAGGTTCACATGCAAAATGTTTCTTTAGAGGTTGTAATGGATCAGTGGATGTGGAGGAAAGTAATTAGGAAGACAATCATGACTATTGTCGGAAGAGGGAGGGGAACCAACCTGGAGTAAAAGAAATTTCATTCACATAAGTGGAAAAATATGTAATAAGAGCACCTTGGAAATCAAACTTGATTCTAAAAGTTCTAGGTGCTAACCTAGGATTTAAATTTATGGACTACAGATTATGAATACTATGAAAAGGTGTAAATTCTTACAAATTAATCCATGACTACTTAGGTTTTTATTTAGTGTCTTTTGGAAAAACTAAAGATCTTCACTAGGTAATCCAAAATGGGCCTTGGTTCTTAAATGGTTCTTTCTTAGCAATAAAGAAGTGGGTGCCAAACTTTCGTGCATTAATGTTACACTTTGATTCTATTACTATATGGGTCCGAATTTAAGAATTACCAATGGAGTACTATCTACCATTAACAATAAGGAAAATTACGGAGGCTCTTGGACCAATATTATGCTTTGATAGATACACTATTGGTTTGGAAAGAGGGAAGTTTGCTTGAATATGTCTTCAAATCAACATGAATACTCCTTTCATTTACACTATCATCATAGATGGATTATAGTATCAAGTGCAATATGAAGGATTACCATACTTTTGCACAAGTTGTAGGTGTATAGGTAATACAACTCCTTTATGTTCTAAGCCAATATGTGCTAAACAAGTCTAAATAGACTCTAACCATAATTCTTATGGAAAACAATCAAACTTAAAGTCCAAAGAAAAGAGCACTGAGTAAAATGGAAATAATAACCAAGGAGATGGAATTGATGATAAAACAATCCATGAGAATGATGAGGTTCGAGTGGATGTTTCTATAAAGACCACTACATCAAACTATGGAGAATGGATAAAAGTTGAGTGGTAATGCAAAGGAAGTGCAAGAAAACAACAATGTAACCCTTAATAAAGAGCAATAGAGAAGAGTTGAGAAATTCCAAAGGACAAAAACAACTTAAGGAAAGAAGAAGGTGTAAAAGCGGAAGAAGGAAAGATGAATGAAGATTCTAACAGCTATGGATAGGAGTTATTGCTAAATAATTCCAAGAATAATTCGTTATCAAGGAAAGGAAAAGAACAAACATAGACACAACCATGTATTCTAGAGAAAAACTTAGTGCCCAATCATTTACCTACTGTAATGGTATAACAAATGAAAAGTTCACATCAACAAAGTGATTTATATGGTGGCCAAACTTCTAATTAGAGAAAGAAAAGTTTGAAGCAAAGAGCTCGAGAACATGGAACTACATTTTCATCTCCATTTTCACATCTAAATACTTCATCCAGCAATAACTCTCCCCATTATCAATCTAAATGCAATAGCATGGACATTCCTAGTAGGAAATAACCTAGTATGAGTGATTATGGAGTTGATCTCTAGACAAAGAATTCTTCACAACATAGCCTACCCTAACACCAGTCTAACAATGAATTTTCTAGAAACTCATCCCCAGGGAAAGCTATACATAATTCCCACAGGTCAAGTCGTACCATCGATGAAGGAGGGAATCCTCAATATGCTTTCTTCTGATTAGGCAACTTGACTTTTAGCATCGACCTTAATGGCGAGATGGAAACTGACCTTCCAATTAGTAGCACAAGTCCTATTCAATTGGTTGTTCCAACCAACTATATCGCATGCAATAACATTAACAATAGTACTAGTGGAGGAGTTTCTCAACCGGTAGCTATTTCCTCTATGGGATGTAGCATTGGCTCTTCAAATTTGCAACTTTCAACCATATTGAATTCAATTTGAGATAAATAGGTTTCTTCAAGTGGGTTACGAGACTCTAGTTGTTCATCCATGGTACAAGATGAAGACCACTCTTCTTTATTTTTCTCATACGGTTGGACAAGACATGGTAATGAGACGATATCCATTCAAGTCAATGGCTTAGAATGAGCGTGGAACGTATTCGAATGAAAGAAGAAATGCCATTTGAGACTTCATGCATCAATATAGGCCTGATGTTATGTGTCTATTAGAAACTCGAATGCAACATCTGCATGTTGAGCAATTGCAACAAGCGTTAGGAGTTCAAAATTTGCTATGTGTTGAAGTAGTTGGACAAAGCAATGGCATCGCTATATTATGGAACTCGAACTGTTCTGTTATATCTAAGGTCCATGCAAACCAACGAGAGATAACTATGCATATTCAGGTACCAAATAACCCCTTTATTTGATTTATTTCGACAATCTATGCTAGTACAAAATTCCATGAAAGGCGTTTATTATGTGATGCGCTTATGCATTTAAGAGACGTTGTTAATGTTCCATGGCTACTAGTAGGAGATTTTAATGAAGTCTTATCCTCTACGGAAAAATAGGGAGGTATTGACATACAACAAAATAAGGTTGACCTTCACCAAACATGGCATAAATTACTGTCATACGAGTGACTTAAGATTCATAGGAAAGAGATTCACTTGGTCAAATAGGAGTAAGAATCTATTTGATCTTATTCAAATTCGAATATCGTGCTTAGGCAAATAATGAGTGGAGAGAATTCTTTCATGAGGCAAAAGTTTTTCACCTTAACTCTAACCACTTGGATCACATTCCTATTCTTCTAAAGACTATTCCAAGACATGACTATGGTGAGCGTCATTAAAGACCTTTTCATTTTCAAGAAATGTCGTTGGACCACTAAAATTTCATACCTTTTATTAGAAACTTTTGGCATGATAAGTTTAATGTTTGTAGTGATATGAATTTTTTGCACAAAAGAATGAGGGAATGGAATGCCTTGATTTTTGGTATAATCCAAAAGGAAAAATGAATTATTTCCAAACAGCTGGAGAAGGTCACTGTCAAATTATCCCAAAGACCTTCCCAAAAGTTACTAAATAAGGAAGCTTTCTTAAGAAAAGAATTGTACACCTGGCAAAAAAGAGAACATATCTTATGGGTTGCTAAATCTAGAAGTAGATGGTTTGTTAAAGGTGAGATGAACACTTGATTTTTTTACCAATCAACTTCAGCTAAAAGGTCAAAGGTATGTATATTAGGTTTGTTTGACAATGTAGGTGCATGGATACAAGGTAACGAGAATCTCAAAAAAGATATAAATGGCTACTTTGTCCAACTTTTCCTTACACAACTATCAAAATCACATTTGGTTCCATCTTAGTACCCACCACTCCCCTACCCCACCCCCACACCCCCTACCCTTCATCCTTTACACTACTAGATGACTTGAGAAATAGCCTATATTCCCTAAGAAATAAACAAAAATCTCATAGTTTTGATTCCAAAATTCTTAGGAGCAAACTTGATTAAGAACTATCAACCTATTAGCTTATGTACTACAATATACAAAATCATTACATAGATCCTAGTTAATAGGTTGAGACCAATCCTTAATGATCGTATTAGTTCTTAGCAATCAAGTTTTATCCCAAGTAAAAGCTCTTCGAATAATTAAGTTAGATTTACAAATAGCATATGACCAACTTGAATGGTCTTTCATCTAACATTTCCTTCAATCTTTAAACTTCCCTAAAGAATGGGTCAAGTTAATTGGACTTTACTTATCTTCAGTTAACTACTTTGTTATTTCAAATAGTGCAAAGCTAGAGGAATTTCATGCTTCACGTAGTTTAAGGCTAGGAGATCCAGTTTCTCCATACTTATTCATCATTGCAATGGAATCTCTTAGTAAAAGGATTGAATCTTGCATGGATGATGGAAGGTAGAAGCCAATAAGGATGAGAACAACATCTTTGGAGTTGTTGCATATATTTTTCGCAGATGATCTTGTTCTTATGGGTGAAGCAACCACTCACAATGCAAAGATAATGATGAAGATTCTAATTGATTTTTAGTAAGTATCGGGCCAAAGAATAAATCTTAACAAATTATGTGTCCTATTCTCAAAAAATACAAAACAAATGGATTAGGATGTGATTTGTAATTACATAGGAATTAAAGCTAAGGATCATTTTAGACGTTATCTTGGCTTTCCAATCACAAATTCTAGAAGTTTGAAAGCAAAAGATATGGAGTTTCTACTGGAGAAGATAAGAATGGAATTGATAAGTTAGAAGGCTAAGCTTCCTAACCTTCCTAGTAGGAAAATCCTTCCATCCTCAGTGATAGGTAGCATTACAAACTACTATATTCAAGCATCCATTTTGCCATTAAGAATTACTCACTCTATTGAATCTATATGTCAAAATTTTCTTAGGAATTCCTCATTTGACAAAAAGTCAATTCACTAGATTAGCTAATATAAGCTACAACAACCAAAAAAATCAGGAAGCTTAGGCTTATCTAATGTTAAGCTTAGGAATGTAACACCTATATCTAAGTTGGGCTAGCAAGTTCTTAAACATAAGAAGTTATGGTTGACACTTTTGCTACCAAAGTATATGAATTTTCATCTAGGAATTTTTCGTAAATCTTCTACTAATGTTGCAAAAACAATCTATAAGATTTTACCATGGATTGAATAGAATTTTAGGAGAAACATTAGAAATAGAGAAGGAACTTTATTTTGGCATCACAACTGGGCAACCGAAGGGATCCTTAGATTTTGTTTTATTGGCCCATTACTACAAAATAACTATGAGCTAATAGTGGCACAAGCATCTATAGGCTTGAATGAATGGAGGAAAGATTTTATTAGTTGCCTTATGAAGCAAACTTTTAAAAATAAGTTAGGTGATGTGATTATTGAGATTGGAAGCATAAATGGAAACACTAGTATGGATTCAACACATTGGAAATGGACTCTAACTAGTGACATATCAATGAAATCATCCTATTCACAACTGCTAAAAGAATGGAAGCCAGATGTTGTGAATATAAAGATGAAATGGATTTGGCGCATTCCAACTCTTCTAAAATACAATTTTTCATTTGGAGAATCTTCCATAATGCCCTCCCAGTTGCTAATGAACTACAAAAAAGAGGGGTTATGGTGGATAGTATTTGTAAATTGTGCAATTCAACAACTAAAACATCTATTAAGAGATTATCTTGTTATGCAACGAATCTGGTTATGTATAAGCCAAAAGGCATCATTTTTACAAAGCTTCACCAAAACTCTTCACAAATGGATTCGAATTAATTGCACTTTGGAGAGTTCTACAAGTGCTAATAATGAACCACCTTAGTGATGTTTGTTCTTGTGCTACCTTTAGACAATTTGGAAGCACTGAAATCTTTTAATTTTCTCGCAACAAATTCCATATACCAACCTACATTGGACGCAATATGCAAGATTGATAGCAACAGACTTCTGGCATTCCAAGAAAAGGAACTTGGCTAGTAATCTTCATTGGCAAGGAGAAACATATTCTTCATGTCAGTAAAGACAAGACTTTTGTTATTTTTTTTGTTGATGCAATTGTTTTTTAATTGAATTATGTGGGCATAAGGGGGTGTTATTTTGAATTGTGATAGATGTTTCCTTATCAGGTTTTCAAAAGAAATTGCTCATGTCTCTTGATAACTCTAATTTTAAACATATTTTATATGGTGATTTTATAGCATTTCCCGTACATTTTTGGTTTTATTTAAAGAAATTGATACTTAATTGAGTAAAATGTTGATTTCAGGGTTTAAACGTGTTCTAGGCTCGAAAACGAAGAAAAGGAATCAAGTTTCACTCAATTCCGAGTTCAAACGAAGAAGTTATGAAATNAGTTTAGTTTATTAATTTTAGTATTTTTAATTCATTCAACTCGACATAATTTTCCGGTTAGATAATAAAGCTAAAGTTAATATTAGTACTCAAAATCTCTGAGGGATCGACTCGGACTCATATCCGACTATATTAAAATTGATAGGTGCGCTTGCCTCGTATCATCTCTCCTTTAGAAGTAGAATTGTAGAGCATAGTTGAAGGACTCCATATTGGTTCTTCGTTGTCTTACAACAACATTACGATCATTATTAATTGCCTGTAGGCTTCCATTTTATTGTGGACCTAAAATTTAATTGATACACATATTCATGATGCTATTTTGCTATGTAAGGACATGATGTCCATATTTGATATTATAGAGATCAAGTGGAATAGTTGAGAAAACAATTCTCTTGTTGATAGCTTAGCAAAATTAGGTTGTTTGAATAATGTTATCTTTTATCAAACCTTGCTAGTGGAGCTTTTACATTTGATTTTCTTGAATCTTGTAAGGGATTACATATCCTGGAACATGATTAAATGTCTAAGCTTATTTCCCCTTACTATGAATGAGTTACCTTTTTACCGAAAAAAATAAAAAATAAAAATAAACTAGCAACAAATAGAATATGAAAGAATTAGAAAAAGGAAAAGTTACAAAGACATTATTTATGTTTTGGGTTTTTTTTTTTTATTTTACTAAAACAAGTGATTTATATTTTATTTTTCAATACATTCATCACTTGTATTCCATTAATATTTATTAATATTAATTATAGGATATGTGTCATTTTATAATAATTAATTTGATAAAATAATATTATTAAACATACTTAATTCAAAAAGTACAGTAAAATAATAAACAAGTACAAAAAATTAAGTTTTAAAAGTAAAAAGGAAAAAATGGCAATCCGAAAGTGAAACAAGATAATGTCATCAAGAGAATGAGGCATGATCATCGACTACCTCCCTTTAGCATCGTCATCAATATGGAAAAACTCATTTTCTTATCAAGTCAAAATGGAATTGTGATTTTAGATTTTATTTTCTTTGAAGACGATAGAATTATAATTCTTAGGAATTAATAATTTCAATTTTAAAGAAAAATTTGATTCCACTTTTAAGAGAGTGAAATTATATTTTCATTCTGCCTTCATAAATTATATTAATTAAGAATTACTTATTTAAACTTTGATCCAACAATCACATGCAATAATTAAAACATTTTTTACAAATACTATCATAAACATGTTTAACTCCAATCCATTCAGTAGCATTTCTTAAAACAGAAAAATATTTACCATCCCGTTCTCATTCCATTCTAGTTCCTTTAATAGTAGAGCATTTTTTAGTGCCAAACATGACATTTGCTCAGTATTTTTTTTGCTCTTTCCCCCCTTTCTTTCATTAACTCTCATCTTGAGTTACGAAAATGCTTCAAGCCTTCAACTGCAATTCCTCACGGATCCATCTCTTTTATTGCTAGAAGTGGAAATTCTGATGGAATAAACAATTTTCCTTTTGACACGTTGCTAGCTGAATCTTCTTGCGGATGGAAAGTGGATCGAAGCCAAAAGGATTCACGCATGCATAGGCTCTTTCATATGCTCCACCACCCTCTAGGTTACCCTCCATTCCCTCGACCTCTCGCACTCTAGGTCCAACACCAGTGATAGGCTGGACTTTTCGAATGCCACGGAGACGACGGATGACAGTTGCGGAGGCCAGAATCCAGAAGCGCTGCGGTTGGTGAGGTGTAAGCTGGTGATGAATGGTTTTGGCTGTTGTGGGTATTGAAGTATAGGAAATGAACTGGTGTTTGGATGTTGGTGATTTGGAAAATTGAATTCATTTCTTCATATCAGGTTAATCCTATTGTGATTTTCGTAATTTAAATTAAATTCATTTTTCTTGCTGATGACAATAATGATGATTCTCATTTCAGTTGCCTCTTAGTTGTTATTTTAAAGTTTTTTCCTTAAATTTCTGTATTTTTTGATGTTATTAAATAAATTCTTCTAGTAAGATTATTTTATTAAAATAATTATAATAAACTGCCATTTTTCTTCATCCACACAAAATAAACAAAACAGATCGTGAATTTTTTAAATGAAATCACACATCATGAGTTTACAAAAAAAGTATTTTACTGGGTTTTTTTTTCTGAATTAAAAATTCAATTTGTCATCATGTAGCAGAGTGGCATTCATGGGCATGCCATGTGGAAAACAAATAAAATAAAATAGTTTAACAAAAATATAAATATAAAACTATAATTGATTAAAACGAAATAGAATATTGAGAGAAGAAAAAAGAAGATGCAACAAAGCACATTTTTTGTTGCTGGGTGCTATTGCAATCTCCAACCATTGGTTTAACCTCTAAAGTCATAGACTAAAGCCACTAAAATAATTGGTTAGTCGTGCAACACATCCTAAGTTGTGGATGGTCATTTATCTCTATGGGTCGGCCAATTGAATAGCATCCATTATTATAAAAAGAGAAGAAAAAAAAAAAAGAAAACAAGGAAGAAATTTACGTAATTTTTAAAATTTTCTTTACGATGATGAACGACGACTTATAACCATTGATGGATCCTATTATCTATTTGTGGAGGTGAATGAACTTTACGGATAGGTTTCACGACATGTTTTCATAGCATACAACCCATTATTCATCTTGGTGGCTTCAATGACGACCGTAGGTTGACAGTCCGACAACCCATCCTAGGAGGGTGTATATAACCTTTAAAATGTGTAAATGTTATCTAGTAGCAAAATACGAATGGATGAAAATATATTCAAACCTCTAAGCTGCTTATGCTCTCAACTTTACAAAATAGTTAAAAATAAAGCCCTCTTGCTATAAAAGCGCTAGTTGAGCGGTTCTTGATCTCATAGACATAATTATTGAATATAAGCAAAAAGCTAGCTAGGTAAATATTATTTGTAAATTTTCAAAGTTGATCTACAAATGATACAACAAAGGGGGCTTAATTTAAAAGTTAGGAAAGGCTTATTTTGCACGTTCCAATTGGGGTGCTATTATTGGGCCAGAGAACAGTAGAAACGAACCGCGCCAATTGTCAAGAGGTACCTATTACTATTACTATGACTGCTGAGTGCTGACATACTAAGGCCACTAGGAAGATAACTTGCTCCAAGTAGTCCATTATGGAAAAATTTTACACCACGTATGTCTTCTTTTCCTCTCCATGACTTCACAAACCTGCTCATCAGTTAGGGCCATAATGTCTCCGTTGAAAACAACAACGAGTATGACGGTGCCTTATTTTGCGGGAATATGTTATTCAACTTTCTGAATAATTTTTTAAAAGCATAGTACTCAAGGTCAAGCTCTGAAATTTAGTGAACCTTGAAATCCATCCGATCTACATGGTTGGACAGGTTCTTTGGTTGGATATTCATATTTATGTTGTCACATTGCTATAGCAATTACTAATCCTATTGTGTATGTCTTCGATTTGTTAAGTTTTAAAAATTTGTTTTCATAAAGTGGGATATATAATATGCTTTAGTCCATAAGAACGTATATTGTTTCTCAATTAGGGTTAGTAGTTGCCATAGCAATGCGATAAAATAAATACGAATAATATATAGCTAGAAATACAATTGTGGAGGAAAACAAAAAAAAAAAAAAAAATCACGACGTAGCAGTAGCACTACGCTAAACACCAATAGATATCTTAATGAAGTCCAAAGATTTTCATTAATAAAGGTATAGGCAAATTACACTCAGATTGTAATATAATTTCAAGGATTAATCTAAATTTCATCTCATTAAAATCATAAATGCACCTGTCGGTTCAACACATGATAGATAACACAAAAATACAATTACAATATAAATAAATATGATTATGTTACAACTTGATTATTTATAATATTTATGCAAATTCACGTATTTTTTATAACAACACTAATTCAATATACTATATAGATAGGAATGTGCTGAGCTGATACGAATGATATGTTTTATCCATAATATTTTTTACTCATTGTGAAAAGTAGGAATAGTATATATGATTAGATTTCATAAATGTCATAAAAGCGTAATTGGACTATCTAACCTGTAGCTTAAATATATGAAAGCTCAAAAATATATCTTTGCCTCGCATTCCCAACTCAAATTCCGCATCATGGTCTAAGAGCACTTTGATTCTTATTGTTATTTAGTTTTTTAAATTAAAAAAAAAAATTGCTATATCTTTCAGCAATATTATTGGTCTAATACTACGCTTATTCTGCATCTGAGCATTAATGACTACTGTGAAAATATTATAATGGAATGGGAATTTTTTTTTTTTAATAAAAATTAAAGGAAAAACATCAATTTTAATTTTTAATAACATTTATAATGAGACGTCATAGCTTACTTACGGTTTACGTGCTTACTTTTAGTATACTGTGTTTTCAAATATATATTATAGTATAAAATGAATTTTTAATTGATTGAACTTAGCAATAGAACATGATAGTATATGATGGTAGTCTCGAACCGCAACGATGGGTGGTTAGTTTTTTTGTTATTTATAATGAAAATGTAAATGATAAGTAAATGTAATTATTGATGGGTTCAGAAGTTGGATCCTTGACCTTAACAGGTTTATAATTCAATCCAATTCTGACTACCTTATTAGGATGGCAAGACCTCCTAGGGAGACGTGGAGCACGGGCAAACTAACACTGTGTTTGGCAATTTAAACAAAAATTGAAATCATTGAAAATCATCCGATAGAAAAAAAAAAAAAAAAAACAAATGAAAAGAAAGGAAATGCTATTTGTTGTTCCAGTCTGGATTCATAAAATGTAGATAGGAGGAAATGAAGGAAAATATTTCTTTGTCATGTTGTTTAGTTGAAATAAAAAAGAAAACGGAAAGAGTTTAAATATTTGGAAGAATAAATATCCCTAATCTGTATTTTTTTAACTTGCTTTTAGGGTTAATTCCGTGACTTTCCACGACTTCCACCAATTTGTTTTATTTTCTTCTCAAAATTGGAAAGAAACAAAATGATCTCGAGAGTGGAAACCTTTCTATTCTTTTCTATCCAATTCATTTTATTTCCAAGACTCATTAAAATTGCCAAACACACAATTTCTTCTTGTCTCTATTGATTTCTACTATTATCTATTGAATTCCATATATTTAAACACAATGTAAATTTGAAAGTGGAGAATGACTTATTAAATAATTATAAAATACTAGCAAACCGTGTACTCCTGATGCATGTACTTTAAAAAAAAAACTATATTAAAGTTATTTAAGAATTTTAATATTTTCCATGAAGTTATAAAATTTTCAATTTTATTAATCAATTTTTAGAAGTTTCTAGATTTTCTCAATTAGATAAACTATTTTAATTTTAGCAATAAAGTCTTAAAACTTTTTGAAATTATAAATTTAAATAATGAAATATATATATTATAAATATGTACAGTTAAAGGAGACATTTAATCATGAGACGAATTAAAAGAGAACTAGCATGTTGTCCACTAATTTAGAAGATAAGAGAAATGATAATTATTTTAAAATAATATAATTTTCAAAAATTGTGCAACATGAATAGTAGATAAAAATTGGATTTGGCAAGACAAACATAGACATAAGTAAAACATTATTATGGATTAATTTACTAAAATATCCTTGTTAACTACTTTTATCTTCTATCTATATAATAAGTAGTATAGTAGCTAATAAATTTAATATAAAACACATAAAAAACCAAATTTTGGTCATTGTTGGTAGTTATTAAAGTTTTTTAACTTTAATAATATAGATAAAACAAAGTTATAGGACATGATATGCTTAAGGGAAGTAATTGTAATATCCCCGGTGGAAGTGGATTGATCTTGAAAGTTCTCATATAAATTTTGGTTAAAGTAATGGAAATATGAGTTATCATTAGGATGCAACATTAGAACTCTCATATGTTGCCAATATCATGCCCTATAATTTGGCTCATAGTCATCATTACATGCGTATTCCAGTTAAACTAAAATTATTTGAACCCGTAAATTTACACTCAACAAATTATCATTTATCTCAAATTAGTGAAACCGTAAATTTTTGGAGATGAGTTGTTTTACATTAGATTTTTTATATTTTAATTGTTTCTTAGCATATGTAATTTTGAAATTTTTGCAATTTGATTTATTTTGATTACTACACTGCTTGTATTGTGTTTTTAGGGATATTCATAAAACTAAACTGAATTGAATAAAATTGAACTAAACTCCTGCAATTCTTTTATATTTTTCATTCAGTTTACAGTCCAACATGAAGATGTTTTAAATAGTTTACCATTTGATTTTAATATACACATAACTGAACCAAACTACTGCTTTTGCAAATGTTGCTACATTATATTTTAACTTTTTAAACGCCAACTAAAGGCCCAACCTAACTATCATGATTGTGGAAAAGGAAAAAAAAGTTTAACCCTAGCATGGATATTGACTCGATCTCCCATTTCTCAATACCTCTACTTCATTTCACTCTCATGCATGCTGATTTTTAGGTCAAATTGGACTCTTAAGTCTCAATTCATGTTTTTATTTGGTTCACTCTTGTCTATTATCTCATTCTCAATTCTTCATACTCCTATCCTCTCTTGTTTCTAAATCTCTACCCAATCCTTAGATTGATAGATCTAAAATCTGATAAGTGTATAGTAATTTTCTCTCCTTAACTTACTTAGTATACATTATAGATAGTTTAGTAGAGAAATCATAAAATAAGTTTGAATAACGAGTTAAGCTATTATTAGAGGAATTATTATCGTAATTCTTTTAATTTTGATATGTATCTATGCTATCATAATCCAATTGTTAAATTATTAGACTAGAAATCTCTTGAACTGCATAAGTAAAAATTATGTTAATAAATGCATATTGTGAAGTGAACATTGATACGTGAATAGAACAATTATATGTCTTTAAAAGGGATTTGAATCAAACTAAACTAAACTACAATTAAAAATATTAGGTTTAAAATATTAAACCATTAAAAAGTGATTAAATTCAGTAAAAGTCTAAACTAAATTGTTTTAAATGTAGTTCTATTTAATTTAATTCGTAAATTAAATCAAACCATAAATAGTCCTAACTTTACCATGTTTCCCCCAAATACTGTGAGTAAACAAACCATCGTCTGTATAATAAATACAGACACCTTTCTCAAGAATTTTAATAAGTGATTCCCTATCTGCTTGTGAAGAGACAAATATGCGTCGACCTAGACTTATTAAATTAGAGAATGATGACATGAAATGAATTCCTCATGTGATTAAACAAGAGCATTTCATCAGTTGGACAAGCATGCCTACAACAGCAAATATGTTCCCCTTTCTTCCATCTTGGGGTTTTTTTGACGGGAATCTCCATTGCTACTAGAAGGTGAGTCGGATCAATACTTGGCGCGTTAATTATAACGGGAGTATTAAACTTGCTAAAGAAAATGTGACTTTAGATAAGAGTATTCATTCATACCTAAACTACTAATCGATCATGGCAATGCTTGCCAGGTTCTAATATGGTCCCTCCGTTACTGTGAATGACCGACTATATCTTTTCGAGTCAATTAATGCAACTGTTGCGGATATTTGATTCTGAGATCTTGGTGTGGACGTTTCAAACCACCCTATGATAATGGTCCAAAACCCACCCAAACTCTATACTGAAAAAGGGGACCGTAACCCATTATTTTTTTTATTTTTATTTTTATTTTTTATTTTTTTCATGGGGTTAGGGTTATGGGCAGTAAGGGAGGTGAAATGTCGACAGTACCCTTGGCTTTTGTACCCAAAAAAATGGTTCAGGCTAGAATCCAAGAAACAAGAACGAAAGGGACTGGTCAGGGGTTTCATATGAGGGGGACCCCCCCAGAAGACCGTCGTCCTACCCTCAGTCAAACGATCCGGTCAAAGTTGAGTTCTGATAACGTAGTAGCTGGCACTGGCAACCAAAGGAAAAAGTGGAAAGAGATGAAGCCTACGTGGCAACCAGGCTTTTATTGTCCTTTCTTAAAAGACGAAATTGACATCTGCATTTCCCCCAAAGGAAAAACCTGTCCTCTTCTGCTCAACTCGTCCTCCAAATTTGAGACTGTTTTTATTATCTCCTTTTATCAGGTCTTAGTAATTTTTTCCTATTTGACGGGATACATGTACACAAGGAATCCATGTGAAACAGGATTGACATCTTTCGAGCATCGAATGGAATAGGTTTTCTGTCTTTTGTTTTTAATTTTTCTTGTTCCTTTATTTGTCTCCCTCCTATTATTATTACAGTGAAAAAATATTCAAAAAGCTATAAAAAGAGCTTCATTTGATAATTATTAGCAACATATAACTGAAAGAATGTAGTTAATCCTAGAAACTATTTGTAGATGTTAAGTTCCAAGAGAGATCACGTGGATTTCATGTGAGTTTCACACTAAACATGTTGTGGTAGGAAATTTTATGGAGATAGCGCATAGTTTCATCTCAGAGTTTTAAATATACAAGTGATAAATAAAAAGATATGACATATATCAACTTTGTGGCTTTTGAATAACCAAGATAAATGATTGCTTGAATTGGCTATTTAATTTTTTTAGAGTAGAAATCATACAATAGAGCACAATTTATCAATTTTTGAAGAATTTCCAAATGAAGAGCAATAACTACATATTTATAAACTCTTAAGCTCAATGAATCCATCCAATCACCTTGATGAGCAACAAATAAGATGAATTTTACTAATTTTAGAGTCATCCCAATGAGCCTAACTCAAAGGAAATAGCTATTTTTATTGAATGCATAATCCTACTAATGTGAGAGTAAAAGCACGCGGATAAATATTTTTAAACCCATCAAACAAAATCTCCATGACACATCACAAGTCAAACCAAAATTCTCTAAATTTGGTCACTTGATTTAGGTAGTCAAATCCAAATAAAAAATAGCTTAGTCCAACAATTTAACATAGCATTTTTATCCCTCTACATTATTAATTTGAATAGATTGGTTTTGTTTATGACATGTTTAGTTGACTTTATACAAATGAAATAAAATAACAATTCCTTACCCACAACCTATTCATATGTTTGGTTGGTGGAATGTTTATTTTATGGATTTAATATTGCTTAAATATAAGAAATTGTTGTTCATTTACATCCAAGAAATAGGCATCCTTTAATTTTTTACGGCTTTTACTTATACATTCATGAAAACTCAAGATAATTATAGGGAATAGCTATTACTTCTTAATTCTATTCCCAAAAAAATTACAATTCTATTCTACTTTATTTCATTCCATAAACCAATTGTACCTATCATACTTTATTTCATTTAATAAACCAAATGTGTGGTTTGTATCATAAAATTCATGATATATTTGAAGTATTGAAAATATTTCCTTTCTCTACAAACTAGTACATATGACACCTGTGTCTAAGTAATATATAATATAGAGATAGAAATTCAAATCAAATTTTTTTCTATTATGCCAAAAAGTTTCACTATTCTATTAGGAAAAATGATAAAAATTAAGAATTAATATGAAAAGTGGAGTAAGAGAGAGTGTGTGAAATTTTTTATTATATTATGCATTATATTTTAAAACATATGGTTTCATTAATTTAGTACAAAAAACAAAAAGGAAAAAAATTTAACCCCCCACGATATTACGAGGACTTCTTTGTGTTCTATATACTAATATAGAGTTGAGAGAGAGAGGTACTTTTTCCTTGTGATTTATCCTGTCTTCATAATTTTTTACTATTTGACGATATATATGTATATTATATGTGCGTGTGTTATATATAAGGTATCTATGTGAAATGGGATGGACATCTTTGAAAAGATCGGACAGGGATTCCTCTCTCCTTGATTTTCACGTTTTCGTGTTTTTCCTCCTAATATTGGAATTAAAGGGAAAAAATGAAGAAGCTAAAAGTATATTACATTCTTTCGCTTGACGGAATGAAATATACATATTTGAAAACTTCATCCAGAAACATACTTCTTTTTCCAAGATCATTACAATTAAGTAATATGAATATTAATATATGAATGGAATAAATTAAATTCAAATATTTCATTTTCTAAATTACAATATAATTGGCAAAGGAAAAAATGAGGCTTTTTTGTTGAATGTTACCAAAATGAATTGTTCTCTGAAAGCATGGGCAAATTTTCCTCTAATAACCTATGAGTATATTTATGTGTAATTTGATGTTTAAGATATATGATATATAGGTTTGCTATTAAGTGAGTTAGGTATACTTAAATGAGTGAATGACCTAGCCTTAATACATTGCAAGACTCAGAAATGTCAAAAAAAAAAAAAGAAATAATAATAATAATAATGTATTTTATTTTAGAGCATTTAATGTGTTCATAAGTAACGTATGGGAGGCGTATGGGGGGCATTATGATTGGCAAATCCATAATGTAACTGCAATAGTTTAGCATTCTTTTTATCTAAAGCAAGAAATAGAAATGATTGTAAATTATTGGTCGAGTTCAAATACAAACGTCCCTCTTGTTAACAATTTACTAGTCTTAGTCTTAATATTGATTTACTAATAACAGTCATTGATATAATAGTTTTAGTTATATAGGCCTAGTGTTTAGTAGACTAGCTATTTTATTTATCCTCATATGTTCTACAGGTGATCAATTTTGTATCATGTATGTGTTTGTGTGTGTATGTGTGTGTGTATATATATATATACACTTTCAAGTGTACAATAACTAAATTAACTAATTCCATTCACTATCAACATATCATTTTCTCTCCAATTGTTTCTTGCTCTCGTTCAGTTATTGCAACGTGTAATCATGGCTTCTACACAATTAAACTAATACTACAGATTTCATCATGGTATCAGAGCAAACTGAATCTTAGTAATCTCTTTCCTTTCGTTGTAGTATCTTTTGTCTTAATCATTCTATAAATCTTCAAATGAGTACTGTTACATCAAGAACTAGTGTAGATATGATGAGTTACGATCCATTATATCTTTCCAATGCGAATAGTCCTAGTTCCATCATTATAGGGATTGTTTTCAATGGTACAAATTATCTAGGCTGGAATCAAGCTGTAAAACTTACCCTATGAGTTAAGTGTAAAATAAGGTTTATCGATGGATCTTGTTTGAAACTTAAGAATGATCCAATTGAAACTCAAAAATGGATTAGGTGTGATTATATGATTCGATGATGGATCTTGAATTCAATGACAAAAGAAATTTCCAAAAGTTTTATCTATAGACAATCTGAAAAGGCTCTTTAAGATGATGTTAATGAGCAATTTAGTTAGACTAATGGATCTTTAATCTTCCAAATTCAACATTAAATTGTGTCTATTAGACAAGGGAATAGTACCATAACTATGTACTACAAGGATTGAAGAAATTGTAGGATGAGTTAAAATTCAATTTATAGCATGCTACAGTATGATTGTAGAGTTTTGGCAAATTGGACTTGTGATTTGCCTAGGAAGTTTGTTGATGTTGAAAACAAGAATTAAAAGAGTCATGTGATAATGCTAGAAGTCATTTGTTGTCTTTAGATCCATTACTTTCAATCAACAAAGCCCCTTATCTCATACATCAGGTTAAGCAACAAAAACAATTTTCTAGCATGTTTGTAGGAAATGAAGAGAATATTGCTTGTGCTATTAAGGCTCAGGAAAAGAGTTTTGATAATAGAGATAAAAAATCTTGATTAGGACAAAAGAATATTTGTTCTCATTGCAAAAGAGTAGGACATCTAGTTGAAAACTATTTTGAATTGGTTTGTTATTCAAATTAGTTTAAAGGGAATACGGATAGAAAGAATGTGAGATTGGCTACTCATGTTGAGAAATAGGTAGAAACTCCTCTTGATAACAATGTTGTTTCTTCCAATGCAAATAAAAACATTGCAAGAAACAAAGAATTGGCCAATCAAATTTGTAGAGAGGTATTGAAGCTGCTTAAAGGAATTCCTATTGAGGTTTCAACATCACAGCATTATGCTAATTTTGCAAGTTAGACTTCTTGTCATGATTCTTTAGTTACATCCTCTTACTAGATTGCTAATGTTGAGAACCAATGGATAGTTGACACAGGAGCATCAGATCACATGATGCCCTTTTAATGCATCTCCGAGATCAGACATACGGAGAACCACCACAACAAAGCAAACCAAAAACAAATAAGGAAAGTTAGCAAAATCCGAGTAGCTATCGAATAGATATGACACACCCCTTAATCTTGCTCGGCCTACAATCTACCGGATATGACACATCAATCTAAATTGAAAGGTTACTTGCCGCTACTCTTTACTAAAAGAAATAGATAAGAATTAAATGATAATAAGAACACTAAGTTTACTCAACGTGAATAATTTTGTATTAACTAGATGATTATACAAAAAAAATGAGGGTTTATATACCCATCCACTAGGATAATTTTATATATATGAAAAGAGAAAAGGGTGTTTTACAATTAGATTACATGATACATACTAAAAGGGGTAAAATAAATAAGGAATATTTAGTATGAAAAAGAAAGAATCATTCTTGAATAACTTGTTCAAGGAACACGTGTCACTGGAACACGTATCACTTGGTGGCTAGTCATTAGAAATACAATACAAAGTAAGCATAGTGGAAAAGCATTGCAATTAGGGGCTAACTTGATCAGGATCAAGTCGAGAGCCAATCAATCCAGTAAATAAGTCAACTAAATTAGAGTCAAACGCCTATAGTCAGTTAAGGCGCTCGGCTTAACTAGTCCTTAGCTATCTTATGGAATAAAACTTTGCTACGAGACAAGGGAAAGTCTGATACATGCGAGGATTTGACAAATAGATTGGCAGAAGATCAATTTAAAGTAAAGATCCCTGTCTCCGGTTAGGTTTTGAGCTAGTATTCTCTGCACTAGTCCTTAGAGTCCTATAGCTTAACTACTAGTAATTGATTTAGGGGGCTGATTCCTATTACCTTTGAACATCTTTTACATCAAAAACAAACACTTAATACACCAACTCGTATAAAAATTCCAGATGGCACTACAAATTCTATAACAATCATTGGAACTGTTAAGTTAACTAAACACATTGTCTTAAATAATGTGTTTCTTGTACCTGATTTCAAATATGATCTTCTTTCCATAAATCGTTTACTTGTTAACTTTAATATCCTTGTTATAATTTTTTGCCAACAATTGTCTCTTCTAGAACCTAACTACTAGAAAGACAATTGCTATAGTTGATGCTATGGGTGGACTTTATGTACTAAAGTCAGTGCCATGTAATACATTTCCTGTTGAAACCGTTGCTTGTTCTATTCCTCCGTGTAATATTGTTTGTCATGTACACAATATAGAAACCTTAGAGCATTTGCATGTTTAATTAGGACATGTTTCTTTATCTAAACTGAAACTCATTCCTGGTTGTAATACTTCTTTACATAGCCAATTGATTTATGATACATGTTCTTAAGCAAAGTCACCTAGATTTCCATTTTCTTTGAGTACATCTATATCTCAACAATCCTTTAAATTGTTGCATGTTGAATAATGGAGGCCATATAGCAATCCATCTACATTTGGAGCTAAGTTTTTTTCTCACTATTGTTAATGATAGGAGTCATGACACTTGGACCTATCTTCTTTAGACCAAACACTAGACCTTGACACACCTTATTTCTTTTCTAACCTATGTTCAAAATCATTTCTATACAACACCTAAATATATACTGATAATGGGAGTGAGTTTCTTACTTATGAGCGCCAACACTTGTTTTCTTCAAAAGGAATGATCCATAAAAAAAACTACTACATATATACCTCAGCAAAATGGAGTGGTTAAGCAAAAGCATAGGCATTTGCTTAATATAGCCGTGCTATTTGAATCCATGCAAATTTACCAAAAACATTTTGAACATATGAAGTGTTGTTTTGTATTACTCCTCAGTATTCTGATTTGAGGACAATTTGGTGCCTTTGTTATGCAACAATAGTTGATAAATCTATTGATAAGATGGATGCTAGAGGTAGACGCTATGTGTTTTTAAGATATCCTCCAAATCAAAAAGCTTATAGAACATATGATTTGGAGAATCACAAGATTCTTATTAGTAGGTGTTGATAGCATTTTTAATAAAATAGGCCAAAGGCTTAAATTAGTAACATTGAGGCTTAAACTCAACTTATACAGTCTATCCAAGTACAAGTGTCGACTCGCTCACTATAAGTACTATACAAGACCCCTAAGTAAAGGGACCCTCTTCTATTCTTTCACTCTTCCTATTATGTTGCAACTTTACGCTCATCACAGAAAGGCTAACTTAGGTATCGCAATGATCACGTCGAAGTATCCTCCGACACCCCCTATAACCATTTTCTCGTGTTGCATGTATCTGCACACCAAAACGAAAATCACCAATCCATAGCAGGGATATTGTCTTTGTCAAGGATGTATTTCTTTTCCGAATAGCCTCTGATTCCACTATAGAGCAACACATATTTCCTTCTATTCCTACTATTTCTTAAGTAGATGATACTCATGTTCTACAACTTTTGATTCTACACAGTCCTTTCCATCTGTATTTTCATATGTTCCTTCTACTTCAATTCAATCCTTGGCTCCAATTGTTAAAAGATCATATCGTGTCAAACGTATACCCACATGGTTACAGGACTTCATTCATAATGTACATTATGGTGCATCAACTCATGTTTGTAGTCCAGCTCCTTTATACTCTCTTTTAAACACCGACCTTCTCACCCAATATCGCAAGGATTATGTTTCTTCCCTTGCTCATGTGTTAACTATCCATGAACCTTCAACTTATCGTCAAGCAAAGGATGACCTACATTAGGTTAATGCCATGAACAAAGAATTATGAGCCTTGGAAGCCAATTGTTCTTGGGAAATTTTTCCTTTGCCTAAAGATAAGAAGCCAAGCGGATGTACATAGGTGTATAAAGTCAAATATAAATCGGATGGCTTTATAGAAAGGTTTAAGGAGAGATTAGTTGCTAAATGGTACAATCAAGTAAAGGGGATTGATTATGTGCATACGTTTTTACTTGTAGCAAAACTCACTATCGTCAGAATGTTATTAGCCATCTCGATAGTAAAGAAATGGCATGTGCATTAGTTAGATGTCAACAATGCCTTTTTTCATGGTTACTTGAATGAAGAAATATACGTGGAACCACCTAATGGTTGTTTTTTTAATCCTCTAGGACATGATTGTAAGTTAATGCATTCACTATATGGTTTGAAGCAGGCTTCTCGATAATGAAATTGAGAATTTAGTTTTATTACTTCTCTTGGTTTTGTTCAATCGAAAAATAACTACTCGCTTTATACTTATAGATGTAGTGATGAATTTTTGGCTGTAGTTGTCTATGTTAATGATGTGCTCATGGAAGGGAATTCACTTGCTGCCATTTATGATGTTAAAAAATCTCTTAACGAAGCCTTTACCATTAAGGATTTAGGTGATGTCTATTTCCTTTTAGGCAATGAAGTTTGTCATACTAATGCAAGATTCTTGATCAACCAACGGAAATTCTTATTAGATGGATGTAAGGCTAACTGTTGCTAAACCAACTAAAGTTCCTTCTTCATATAGGCGAATAGTTGGAGGACTGTTGTATCTCACCATTACTAGGCCGAACATCTCATACACCGTATTTGAAGTTTCATCTCCAATTTGTTGCATCTCCAAGAACTTCACATTATCAAGTTTCAATTCATGTATTGAAGTATTTGAAGGGTACTTTTGATTGTGCTCTTTTTTATTCTTCTTCTTCCTCACTCAATCTAGTAGGTTATACAGATGTTGATTGGGGTTCAAGTATTGATAGGAAATCTCTTACTAGATTTTGTATGTTTCTTAACTCATCTTTAGTTTCTTAGAAAACTAAAAAACAAGCCACTGTCTCTACTTCATCCGCTGAAGTAAAGTATTGAAGCATGGTGTCTTCTACCAAAGAGCTACTGCGATTATCGTATTTGATGTGCGATTTTCATCTATAAGTTGATCTTCCAGTTACACTATTTTCCGACAATAAATATGCTCAATTAATTACTCAAATTCCATATTTTCATGCTTGAACCAAACACATCAATGTTGACATCCATTTTACTGGAGATCAAGTTTCTAATGGTTTTCTATGCATTGTTCATATTCCATCTTCTTCACAAGTTGCAGACTTGTTCACTAAAGCTTCCAATGAATTATAGATGTGTCAATTTGTTTCCAAGTTAGGTCTTGTTTCATGCCTAACTTGAGGGGAAGATGTTAACAATTTACTAGTCCTAATACTGATTTACTGATAACAATTGCTAATACAGTAGTTTTAGTTACTTACGTTTAGTGTTTAATAGACTAGCTATTTTATTTACCTCATATGCTCTACACGTGATCAGTTTTGTATTATGTATATACATAAACTGAAGTAACTAATTCTATTCACTATCAACATATCATTTTCTCTCCAACTGTTTATTGCTCTTATTATGTTATCGCAAGGTGTAGTCATGGCTTCTACACAAGTAAGCTAATATTGTAGATTTCACCATCTCTAAACCTATAAATTTTGAATTCTTATTCTCATAACTAATGAAAATATACAAAATGATTTATAAACCCTAGATTTATAGTTAGAGCATTAATATCTCACTCAAAGGACCATACATAGTACCTCTTTTACAACTTCAACAAGGGTCTTTGGGTACATGTATAAATATTTTCAAAAATTATAGTATAGAAGGGGTGAACTTATATTTGGAAGTTTAAGGTATTATCCACATCTAATCACCAGTTTAAGGAGTATATTTGCAATTTAAAAAAAAAAAAGGGATAAACCAAATGATTAGTGATTTTTTATTGCTCGAGGCATTGCCTCTTTTAATGAGGATTCAATTTACCTGGAGATGCTTCTCCCCGTCCATGCATGCATATATAAATATAAAAGTCCATATATCACGTGAATGTGTCATTAATGAGCTACTAATACCAAAGGTGAAACTTACTGAAATCATGACACATTTCGTATGCAGTATCTAGACATGTGGAGAGATGAAAGGTTCCAATGAGCTTCACTTTACACTAAAATCCATCGCTTGGGGGCGTTAATGAGATCAAATTGAATTCTTGTGTTGCCTTACAAATGGAGGCACAGGACGAAACACCAGTCTCTGTAGCTTGACATTTTTCACTTAAATAGCCTCTCGGCTGAAAATATCTATATGTACGCTAAATGTTCGTTTCTCGTGTTCTTTATCTTGTAGAATCTTTAGGGTTTTTTCTTTTTTTTATTCCAAACAGAATCTAGGGATTATACGTCTCAATTTGCTTCCCATATTCTTAAAAGAAAAGTGACAATAGATAACATATCGAAATATTTCATTTTTTTTATATTTTATAAAATTAATAGGTACATATCCATGACATGTATTCATGATTAAATACAGCCATATGATAGAATTTCCAATAGAGCTAATTAGTAAACATACAATTATTTTATGCTGTTAATTTCGTAATAGAGAGATAGAAAGCTATTTTCATACTAATGTGAGTTGTAATATTATGTAGGAAAAAGAGCTTTTTTTTTTTTTTTTACACTTTAGCAAATTATTTTAATTCTTATGTGAGTTACAATATTGTGTAGAAAAATGATTTTTTTAATACTTAAAATATTAAGGCGGGCTCTTCCACTTTTATATTATATATATATATATATATATATATCATATAATCAATTGCAGAAAGTATAAACTGGTTCGTTTCATCGAGAATTCGGAGAGAACACTGTGATCAGAACTATATTAGCACTTTTTTTATTGTCTCTCTCTTGATACACACTAACAGAAAAGGACCCATATGTGCACAATCACCAACACAAACACCGTCGAGGGGGAGAAGTGGCTGGAATAAGTAGATTTGGATTTGACTTTAAACTTTGGAGATTTTGAAGATTTTTAGGTAAACTCATTGCATCGTCACATCATATGTGAAAGAAGATAGAATAGAAAAATTCATTAGGAAAAAGAGCATCAATCGCCCCCATGAGCCAGCCATCTTTTTTCTAAAGTGAACTCTACTTACTACTACCTTATTGAATATTGTTTTTCATTTAAATATATGTCAAAACCATCCCCGGAAAACCAACATGCCCATGTAAATATAGTATAAGTGAAAACTTGAAGTAATGCTTCACATACACCTAGCTAGGTGATTAATTAGGGTTAATTGAAGGAAAAATAAATTAAAAACCTTAATGAACGTGGAAAAATTTAATGTATTTGCAAAGATCAAGCTATTCATGAAACTCTAGAAATGATGGTGTATGTTGAATGCAATAGGAAAGCAATAGGAAAATAAATTGTAAGAGGTCAACGATAGAGAAGAGAAGAGAAGTGAAGAAACATTGAATTATTACATGGAATATTATTACAACTCATAATCTCATTTGCTCAATACTACAAAATGAAGTACGCCATGTCTTTTTTTATAGGGGTGCAAAGGTGGTTAAACTACCTCCATAATAAACAGACATACCCTTCAAAAAAATTTCTTTCTTTCTTTCTTTTGTTTTCCCAGCCCCACACACCACACCCCCACCCCACCCCCTCTCGCTCTCTCTCTCTCTCTTCTTACATTAAATAACAACATCACATGTACATATAGAAATGGAGAGGCAGTTTGAAAAAATATAGTAAATAAAACAAAAGGCTGAAAGCTCTAGGTAATTAGTTAAATGAGAAGCAACCTAATAAGATTGGATGAAGAAATTCTAGCCGAAAGGAAACCTCCTGCTATTATTTCCTTGTGTGGAAGGAATGATCCACCACCAAAGCATAATAGAAAGATGAGCCTATGTTGTTGTGAAAACTCTGTAAGCTTAACTCCCCACAACAGTCAAACGAAGTCCATCAGAAGCATAACCTAATAACCCCCTTGGTATTTTGTTGGAACAAAGTCCCAGAATGTCCGAACAAGCTTTTGTCCACCCTATTATCTCATTTTAAAGATTTAAAAACCTCATTTTACTCTGTAACAAGCCTATTATTGGTTTAGTCTTGGACTGCTCCTTTGGTTAGGTTATTAACTTTAGGACTTCTATAATATTAGAGAATTTTTGAGGTAGTTAAACATGCATTCTATTAGTATAGAATTAAACGTTGCTATTCCATCAGCTTAATGATTCCCAACTTTCTTTCACTAGAAATTTAGAATTTCCTTATGTTTCATGATTTTTTGATGTTGTCTTCTGTTTTTCTTCTTTTTATTTATGCGAAAATAGAGTTTGGAGGCTATGAATTAAGTGAAATTTGGATTTGCGTTCAATTGTTGTGTCATTGATTGAATAGGTGTGCCTGTGTTTGTGTTTAAGCATTTATTGCGTTTCTTGGTTTCATCATTCAACGGAAACCATTAGTGGTAAAAAACGAGATATAAGATTTAAGTTCTTAGATTAGGATCCAAACACACACATTACTTGAAGCAAGGAGGAGATTACCAAATTCGATTTTGCAATAGTGGTTACTCTCAGGAGACTAATGAATAAATAGATTAGCCATCAATAATCAACAAAAGCTAGATGGTTAGGTTATCATGTCTATGAGGTTTTCAATCATACACAAGAGTGATCCATTAATAGTTAAAATGAGTTAACTAAATATGAATTCATTAATTAGGACGCACTTCAGGCGCAGTTATAGGTTTTGTTATTTTCTTTTTCCCTAATTTCAGCAGTCACGTTGTATGCTTGGAGTTAGTGATTTATTGAATACTTTAGATAGTAAACGAGGACTAATGTGGTAGTTGCATTTTTCAGTCCATAGTTTTTATTTCAGGTATTGGTCTTTAAGCTGTTTAAAATAAAGTGAGGATTTGAAGACATAACGATTGCTAAACCTTCCATTGTGTGCTTGACATTTCATTTCTAAAAAATATACTCTTATTAAACTAGACATAACTACTAATATATTCTTGCATGTTTTACATACATCACCAAGTATTCTTATACAAAATTTTGTTAAGAAATGCCCTTAGGCTCGTCTACAAGATAGATCTTGATTTTTTATTTATTTATTTTTTTGGGTGGTTTGGAGGCTATTAAAATTTTTTGGTAAGCTAAACCTTTCGTTGGCAATGTACATGGCTAGGATAAAGTAATTGCTGACAGTGCACACAAAATCCATTCATCACATAACCGGAATCTTGCGAGATATGAACATAAGGGTTCCTTTTAAAGCATTTAATAATTTCTCTCACTTTACCCCTCTCTCTCTCGCTGTCCGTTTCTTCATTACGGAATTTGTTTTCCTATTCTCTCTATCCCTCTCCTTTTCTTTGGTGTAGGTGCAGTGCAAGGACACACACTAATTATGACTGATCAAGGTGGAGGTAATAGTGTAATGAGGGATTACAGGAAAGGAAACTGGACTGTGAGTGAGACCATGATTCTCATTGAAGCAAAGAAAATGGATGATGAAAGAAGAATGAAGAGATCAAGTGGTGGAGAAACTAGTACGGAAGGAATACTCATAAGACCATCATCATCATCTGCTTCTTCTTCAACCAAACCTTCTGAACCAAGATGGAAATGGGTGGAAGATTACTGCTGGAAGAAAGGATGTTACAGAAGCCAGAACCAGTGCAATGACAAGTGGGACAATCTTATGAGAGATTACAAGAAAGTTAGGGACTATGAGAGGAGAGTGATGCAAATGGGTGACAATAGTAACACTAGTAATACACCCTTGGCATCATATTGGAAACTTGAGAAGAGCGAAAGGAAAGAGAAGACTTTGCCTACCAACATGTTGCCTCAAATATATGATGCTTTGGTGCAGGTAGTGGAGAGAAAACCTCATCAAATGCAGCCGGCTGCCCATGCCAGTGGCGGTGGCGGTGGTGGTGGTGCAGGTGTCGCTGTCATGTCGGCTCCACCTCTTCCCATTACTCCAAACATAGGGTATATAGTGGAAAGACCAACAGTTGCACAACAGCAACCAGGTGCATTGCCTCCTCATGTTCCTTCAGTAATGATGCCCCAAAATGTAACTCCTCCAATTCCTCCTTTACTTCCTCCACCGCCAACTGTGGCAGCTCAACCACCTCCATCTCATCCGCCACAATGTGAAGGTAATGTCTCCCTCCTTTTCGATCTCAAATAACCATAATTTTTTCTTTTCAAAATATCATTCAAATATTTTGAGACTGTATAGCCAGAAAACATAATTATGTTAGAATCCTGATAACAGGTGCTTATAGAAAAGTGCATAAAAATTATTATATTTTGCATTTAATAAGTTTTCTTAAGGCACTCGTTACATTTGCAATATATTATATACAAATAATTTCTTAACTTTTTTCTGCAAGCATGAGTTGAGGCTATGCTCAGACTTTTACTGTGAAGATAGACTTTATTATAGGTAGCATCAAATAGACTTACTTGTCTTCCGTTAATATCAACGATGCATGATTTAGGTTATGTTTGACGATGCGTATGTACTGTCTACAGCACTTGTAATGTTCACGGCCGAGTGAGTTTGAGAATACGATAAGAGATGAAACTACAAATTTATTTGCTGGAAGTATGAGATCACTTAAATTATCTCAAAAGAAAATTTGAAATATTTATGTCATAAATCTCCCATTTGGTTTTTCTCTCTTCTAATTGATTTCCTTAAACTCATTGATTATGAAAAAAAAAAAATGATCCAGATTACTATGTTTTGAAATTAATTTCCGAACAAAAAAAAAATTAACATTTCATCTTATACTAGAGATAACACACCCATAACGGGTGCCCGAAAAAATGGCATTTACAATTGAAGGTTTTAACTTCAATGTTTTTTTATAAATATAAAAATGTAATTTATAAAAACATTAAAACTTTTAACTATTTTCTGAAGTTTAAATTATGAAGAAGGTTTTGGATAGCAACCTCATATAGTATGTTAGCAGAAAAAGATGATTAATCGGGTAAATTCATGTGTTACACTTTGACGTGTAGATTCCGGATCAAGTGAGCACTCGGATTCACCAGCCAAAAGGAGGAGACGACAAGGGGCGGCAGCAGGAGGAGGAGAGGAAGGCATAAGTGGAAGCACCTATTCATCATCCAATGATGTTGGTAATGCAATCTCCCGAAGTGCTTCCATTATAGCACAAGCACTTCAAGATTGTGGTGAGAAAGAGGAGAAAAGGCATAGAGAGACACTGAGTTTGCATGAAAGGAGACTCAAACTTGAAGAATCCAAGACCGAGATCAATCGACAAGGAATCACCGGTCTTGTTGATGCTATCAACAAGCTTGCTAACTCTATCCATGCCTTGGCTTCTAGTAAGAGCAACTCACCACCACCACCCAGTTAATCATATCACATATTATTATTTATCAAAGAAAAGAAAAAAGTATTTGGTATTATTTAAATCCATTATTTTACATAATTAATTAATTAAGATAGATCGAGCTTCTATTTCTTAATCTAATATTAGCGTTGCACATAACATCGTCATTGATTCTATTACTTTTTATTTTTACGAGTTTGATTCATTAATTTTAGTTATTAATCATTGTCATGTCTCTCAAGGACAGGATGCTGAATTATATATATATAGCTCCAATCTATGTCATTCTTGTATAAATATATCCGAAATTTATTCATGAAGGAATGGTCAAAAAGCGTGTATGTTGTGTGAATTTTCTTGCTGTAGATTCGGAACTTTTGCAACGTGGCATTTTCTCTCTTATTTTTGCAATATGGTCTGTGCATGGCATTCTATTATATTAGCTGGATTACTAAAAATATTAGCAGGTTTTTGCAATTAAAAATTGGAATAAGGTAATGAATGCCTCCAATGCATTTGCATTGGGTTTCATAAGGAAACTATACAATTTTTTCTTATACTTTATCTTTCCTTGAAAAGTGTAATAGACTTTAAAAAATACTATAAGTCTTAATTTAGATTCTTAACAAAGCGTCTTAAAAGTACTAGATAACACACACTATGCTATTATGGGGCATATTAATAATCCATTAACTACAGGAAGCCGAAAGTTGAGGCTACATTAACATTGACAGGTACTCTGGAATCACTTGTATATCCCACTTAAGATGAAAGCTTTTTTCTAAGGAAAGGAGATGAAAGGGTGAATTTTGTCCAACACGCGCCAGATGAAGAGTGTATGTATGGAGGTAGTGATACTAGAGGTGCATATGTATCATTTATGAGGGAAGAAATATAAGAAAACGTTGCCTCTGACAGGGTACTCTGAAAAACAGGTATGGCACTAAGCAAAAAGGACTGGTCAAAGGCAACTGGTCAATGATTTCTGAAGGATGCCACTTCGTTTGTATTGTATTTACTAAATTGCCATTATTTTGTTGTTCATGGATTTGGTTGCTGTTTGCTGTTGTTGTTGTTGTTGGTGGTGGTGGTGGTGGTGGTGGTGGTGTGGTGGATTAACGGGGGAAGAAAACTTTGGTTTGTTTGTGGTTCCTTTTTCTCTAACTTCCACTCAGAGCCTCAGATGTCATCATTAGCTAATTTGCTAGCACGGCTGTGTTTTTTCTGACAAAAGGGTTTGTACTACAGTTTTCCTTTTAGCTTTTGAGGGACCATGTTTTTAATGACACATTATACGGATAATGCGTAACACAGTTCATTGGGTGTCTGTTCTTTTTCTTTTTTTCTTTTTTTTTTTTTTATAATTTCGGGGACCTACGAATGAAGTTTGTAGAGAGAAGGGTTGAAAGAAAACAAGATTTGTATACAGTAAGATGACAGAATCATGTCTTAAGTTATCACCAATCCTAGTCTACAAATAAGGACATCCTGAGCTAACAAACACAATTGAGATATGGGGCTATTTTGGCTGAGATTGATCAGCATTCACTGCTAATGTCTTGAAATAAACTAATGATCTGTTGATACGCTATATCTTATTAATACATTAGATCTCTAATATGCCTAGGACAGTGAATCTACAGTGGCTTGAGATAAGGCAAGATCGGCCTGTTGTCAACATTGACCTTGTCAATGTGAGAACCAGATTGGTGACAATCACGACCCTTTGCAGGAACATCAGTGAGTTAATATTGTCTTGGGCCTCTTGGCAAATGCATGAGACAAATAAGAATTTGTTGAATATGATCTCGAAGAAAATAATAATCGATTTCCATGTGTCACTAGAGTGTTGGAAATGTAAGTAAGTAACTTGTTGCCGATGGAAAAGGTTCATAAGATTATGGAATGAAGATTGCAACCGAGTTCTATCTGAAGTTATTGTCATGGCTCTACACTCTCTTCAACTCATAAGTGTGCAACTAAAGTTTTTTCTTAGATTTCCAACTAAATTTTAGTTACGAAGGGAGACAATGAAATCTAGTGTAGATCTTCGAGTTGTGGGATAAGTGCACTCTACTAATGAGGAAGTCAAGGATGCTTGGTTGATGTCAATGGTGGAAATGAATCACCAATATTGGTGGTTGAAGTCTGCAAATTTCCAATGTTTATTGGTTGGTTGGTTGGATTTGGAAAATATTTGTGGGTATGGATTAAAAGATTGTAATCATGATTTATTAGTTGTGGATGTGTACTACATTTGATTGAAATTTTGGTAGAGATGGTGTTTGTTATATAGATTTCCAACTATGTAAGGTGAGAGTTCACGTCATTTGAATTTGAATGTAAAGATAAAGTGAATTGAAGAGTTAGGACGTGGCCTCCGAATGCTAGATCGGTTGCATCCACATGCCAAAAGGAAGAAATATTCTAGGCCTTTTCAATTTCCTCAGTGTCCAGACGCTATAAGGCATGGAGTCGGATGCCATACTAAATTACATTCTGGGCATTTTTTAATGGCTCGGTGCCGGGACGCTAGAAGGTAGCATCTAGACGCCGCCATCTGCAAATTGTATTGTTTTGTTTTGTTTCTTTGCATCCTTTGATGTTTTGTGGGACTATGTGCGACGTATCAACCTCCAGATTTATGCTATTTCATAGTAGAAACTTAAGATGAGCTTGTAACTACTATAAACTCAATTTAATTGTCAAAAACGAAGTGTTTTCAATAGTCATGTCTTTGGGAAGGATTGTAACAATAGAAATTAAGGATTTGATGTCTAGATATATCTTGTTATTTCTCAAACATTTTACCCAAAATTTTTGCATTTATTGTCTAAGTTTGCTCCCCCAAGAACTTCACTACAAAACTAAAATAATCTTACAAAGCTCTGCAAACTTATGTGTTCACTAGGGACGGGGGCCTAAGGGAGGCCCATAGGGGCCTGGCCCCACCACAACCCTACCCCCACAAAATTCCCTTTAGACTTTGTGTTGAACAGCAGGGGAAAATAAGCAACAGGCCATAACCCACGGATGAGTCCAACAAGTAAGAGCACTGTTGTCCGTTCCTGCATTACACAATTTAGGCTAGTTGACATTAGTTGCATTGAAGTTTATCACCATTTGTCGTAACGTCATGTTGGAACTTGAATTGCAATTCAAATTCAAATTGCGATACTTTGGTATTGGCAGGTGCTGGTTTGGCAAGCTATTAGCCAGAATCCCTTCCTTTTTCTTTTTTTTCTTTTTTTTCCTTTTTGAAATTTATGATACTATGATCTCTTTCACTTTTTATCCATAATAGTATTTAAGAAAATAAATTTTTTGTTAAGATTTGAAAACACAAGATATTTTAGATTTTAGTGTGTAAATCAAAATTTATCACAAAAATAAATAAATAATTTTTTATATTTGAATTTATTCAAATCTTTAAAATTGTAACTTAATATATTTATAACTTTTTGTTTAGCACTCTCTCTCTCTCTCTTAAATACTATATATTACATTATAAATTAACATATTGAATTGCAAAATAGACTCTTTGATAGCAAGAGTCACCAAACATCATTAGTTTTTTTAATATTGGAATACAATATTTTAACATTACTATTGCACAAACACAGACATTGATATCATTGCTATCAACTGCTAGTGTAGGCATCCTTATTGAAGTAAGTTTGCTGGCTTAGTATGATCACTAGTAGCATGCTTAACACAAGTTTTGAAATCTTTAACCTATATAGCATATTTATCTCTTTTTTTGGCTCATGACTTTTATTATTATTGTATAATTATATTTTGTTTTTTGTAAGATTGATATAAATATTGTTGTATTTTTCTTTTTTCTTTTCTTTATCTTATTTTCTTTGTTAAAGATTTTTGTAATATAGCTCTTTGTGATTGGATACACATATTATTTCACATAAAGACATACCAATTATTAGAAACGACACAACATGATAAATTTATAATTTATTTAAACAAGTTCCATCTAACTCATATAGAGTATCATATATATATATATATATATATATCAATTATATTATATATGATTTTATCTATGTATAAATCATATTATAAATTATAGACAAAGTTCTACATGTATGTTGCAAATGTAATTTGTAATTATGGTACCTAGACAATGTAATTGATAATATTTGTTATTCCTAACATGTATTGTGTATTGTATTATCACCGATTGTTTTTTGATTTATGTAGTAAGAAATATTGTTTAAAAAATTGATACAAACTTTATCATATATGAACTTAATGATAAGAAAGAGCGATGAATTAGACTATATATATATATATATATATATATATATTATTTTAACAATTTAAGGTTGTACATTTTTCCTTATATGATTGTAATGTAGAAATGATTTTTTATGACAATGTATTGATGATGTCCACCCCCTCCCTACCCTACCCCTACCCCTACCCCCCTTGCTTTTAGTTTTATGTCCATCCTGGTCATAAAAAATAATAGATTGCTACTATAATTCTTAATACACAATTAGTTGTATCCTAAAAGAGCTATGTATATCTTTAGCAAGCTTTGTGATGACATATAAAACCTTTTAAGGAAAGTGTCTTTTAGGTGTCTCTAAATATCCTTATGGTCTCCATTCTTGATAATTTTCCTGACAATCTTAAAGAGTTTTAATTATGACAAGTGAAGCAAATGTAACTTTAAGAGTTATGAATCAAGAGTTCGTCAAGTTAGACAAATTTGATGGAACAAATTTCAACAAATAAAAAGACAAGATGATATTTCACCTCTCAATTCTCAACATAGCATATATCCTTGATCTAAATGCTTCACCAATTGAAAATACAAATATAAGGAGCAAGTACAGAAGAGAAGATAACAAGAGGATAAATTTACATGTCTTGGGTATATACTAAGAGCATTATCAAATGGTTTATATGATTTGTATATGTTCATTAAGTTGCCTGTGGAGATATGGAGAGCACTTATAAGTAAATTGTAACATCAAGAAGATCTTCATGATTAAGTATTTCAAATTTAAAATGATAAATAATATTTCTACTATGGAATGCATTAATTGCATGTTTTGGTGAACAGTCTTCGTAAATTATCTATAGTTATTCCAAATTCCCTTCAACAGGAGTAATAGTTGGCAAATTACCATCAACTTAGAATGACTATCAAAAGGAACTTTTACATACACAAAAAATTGCAGAGTTATAAAAATTCTTAGACATCTTTATATTGAAATAAAGTCTAAGAAGCATGATTTGATTGTCAACGTAGCTTGTGTTAACTATATTGATAATGGTGGCAAAAAAAAAAAAAAAGCGTAAAAGGAAGGCTCCAGTAAATGAGTCTAAAAAGAAATCCCGAAAGTGATACAATTGCAATAAGGAGCATTATGCATATGAATGTAGACTTCCAAAGAACCAAATGCAAGTTATATTGCAAATGTTGACGCTAGTGACTTTGTAGCAATACTAACCTAGTCATTTAGTAGAATGCATAATGGTATGGTTACTGATATTCACATGGTTGCAATAATCGTGCTTTTTAAGCTGTAGTTAGATTCTAGTGTGAATAGTACACGTGTGTAATGATTGTTACTTGTTAGCTATTGAAGAGTTACCAATATATTAAAAATAAAGAAGTCTTGTTGGGAAATGGAAACTCTATCAAATTTCAAATTGAATCAATGGATCTTCATTTTACCTCTAGAAAGAAGTTATGCTTACTTATTATCCTTTATGTTCCTAGTTTAAAGAAGAATTTAGTATCTATTAGTCTATTATGTAAAAAGAGTTTCAAGGTCATAATAGAGTATGCTAATTATTGTAAAAGAGTGATGTGTATGTTGGGAATCGGTATTGTTATGATGGTATGTTTAAATTGAACATTGATAGTAACAGAGTTTCCAATTCTACTTATATTATTGACTATTGTACTTTTGGTACACTATATTAGCACACCTTAGTTATAATTCCATGTTATATATGTGCAATCAAAGTTATCTCTATGGATGGAAACAAACTAGAAAATAATGTGAAATATATCTTTAATCCAAATTTGTAAAGAAAGTTTTTGCTAAAGTAGAAAGAAAAACTCAATTATTTAACATACCGCATGCAGATATTTGTGAGTTAAATGGTTTCTTAACTAAAGGCGGAAAACATCATTTTATCACATTTATTGACAATAATTCTAGATATACATATGTATATTTACATAGAAATAAAGACAAAACTTTTAGTGCTTTCAAATTGCACAAAGCAGGAGTGCAAAAATTTGCATAAGAATTAACATTCTAAAAACTTATACAAGGGGAGAGTATCTATCTAACAAGTTTAATTCATGTTGTGAGGAGAATGCTTTAATCCATCAAGAAACATCACTTTATATACCACAATGAAATCGTTTAGCTAAGAGAAAAATTTTTTACCTTAGTGGACAAGATTGGTTCTTTAATCCTAAATGCAAAACAATCATCCTGTTTATAGGGAGAAGTATTAATGACTATATTTCATATTCTAAAGTGAATTTCTTCTAAGAAACTAGGTTTTTGCCTTGTGAAGTATGGAAAGGAAAGAAACCAAATTTGAATTATCTTAAAGTATAAAGGGTGTATAGTCTACTATAAGACTATTGATTCTAAAAAAAAACTAAATTAGGACCTAGATGACTTAAGAGAATTTTTGTAGGATATGCTTTAAACTTTAAGGTGTATTACATATTAGATTTAGAATTTAGTATGATTGTAAAATTAAGAGATCTTGAGTTTTCTAAAGGTATATTTTGACACAATATTAATATAGAAGATATGCTTACCAATAAAACATTTTTTAGTGATGGTTTAAGTAAGCGTTTAAGTGATGCTTTAGATATGGAACCTAAAAGAAGTCAATAAGCTAGGGGAAAAAAAGGATCTTGAATCAAATTTCACTTCTTCTCAAGATTTAAAATTTCTTGTGAAAGGAAACAAAAAGATAATAACCAATAAAAGTCCAATGGCTCTACATGTAGATAAGTCTTGTGACTTATAGTAAAGCTATGCCATCTAAAGATGTAGCCTTTTGAAAAGAGGTAATCAATTATGAAATAGAATTCATCTTATCAAACAATGCTTGGCTCTAGTTGATTTGCCTCAGAATCAAAGGTAATTAGTGGCAAGTGGGTGTTTAGAAGGAAATAAAATATTGATAGGTCATTATAAACTTTTAAAGCTAAAATAGCTACAAAAGGATATAGTAAACATGAAGATATTGACTACTATGATACTTATACTCTAGTTGCAAGAATGTAATCAATTAGGACTCTCATAATTTTAGCATCCATATATAAGCTTCATATGCATTAAATAAATATTAAGACTACATTCTTAAATGGAAATATTGATGAAGAGGTTTATATAAAATAACTAAAAGGATTTATTCTACTTGGAAATGAGAAGAAGGTTTATAAACTAGTTGAATCACTATATAGATTAAAACAAGCTCCTAAGCAGTAATATGAGAAATTTGATAAAGTAATTTTGACCAAGTACTTTTAAATACATTAATAATGATAAGTGCATTTATTCTAATTTTACAAACAAATATGGAGTAATTGTTTATCTCTATGTTGATAATGCTCTCACGTTTGGAACAACTTAGATAGTGTTAAATAAACCAAGAAATACCTATCATCTAAATTTAAAACAAAAGATCTAAGTGAAGTGGAAATGATATTAGGCTTTAAGGTGATTAGACACAATGGAGGAATATCCTTCAATCAATCTTATTATGTTGAAAAATTTTAGATAAGTTCAAACATGATTCACAAGTAAAATTCGTTGCGAATTATAATAAGGTGGTATCTCAATTAGAATGTGGGAGTGTAATTGATAGCATGATGTATGCATCACATTGTACCAGACGTAATATCTCATTTGCCATATGCAAGATTTTAGGTATGCTAGTAAGTCATGTATAGATCATTAGAAACCAATAACCATAGTTTTTAAATATTTGTTGAAAACTAAGAATGTTGGTTTGCACTACGGTGAATTTCTTACTATATTAGAAGGGTTTTCTAATGTATGTTAGATCACTAATGTAGGTAATCATGTATCGACTTCATGATGGATATTCACCCTTAGTGGAGATAATATAAGTCAAAGTTTCAAAAGTGAAACTTACATCATATATTTTATAATGAAGGCTAAATTTCTAGCTTTAACTTTAGCTAGAAAAAAAAGTAGAATGACTTAAAAGTCTATTATTGGAAATAAAGTTGTAACCAAAGCCAATGTCAAGCATTTCAATTTTCTATAAGAATCAATCAACCATATCATGTGCCTATAGTAAAATTTATAATGGAAAATTTAGACATATTAGACTAAGACAAAAGTATGTTAAAGAGTTAAATGAGAATGGGGTTATAACTATAACATATGTTAAGACAAATTGGAATTTAGCATGTCCATTAACAAAGGTATTGTCAAGAGGTCAAGTCAAAGAGATATATGCAAAAATAGGTCTATAATCCAACTAGTTTATTCTAATGCGAACCTTACTTCTTGGTAGACCTTCATTATAGAAGTTCAAGGGGTAGCAATAAGTTACAATAAACTATAGATTTATAATTTAGTAATTTAGAGAATGAGATATTAGAATATCTTTTAACAAATCAATTGTATAATGGAAACTTGAATTACTATCAAATATATTCTACCTAGCTAAATGTTAATGTAGTGTTGCTTCTAATAAAAGTTAATGGATGTATCTCTTGCAAAATTGTCAAACTTGTGAATCTACCTAAATTTACTAGAGTTAATAGAATCAGAATATGAAATCAAAACATAAAAATGTAAATATCTATAACTTATGTAAAATATCTTTAAAAAACTGTGAATATACTTATAATAGTTATTCACAACTTGAAATACATGATGAAAATGAAGAAGTAAAGAAATTAAGTTCTTTTCTTATAAACAATTCTTAATAATATATAATTTAACATGTACAAAAAAAAAGGGGGACAAACAAAGTCAAAACTAAACTTTTTCCATTATTTTTTTTCAAAAAGCAATAAATTAAAGAGAACAAAACATTTTGGATTGATTTTAAATTATTGATGGCAAATTAAAGTATATAGTTTTCTTTGTCATCTTTGCTATTGGAGCTGAAATTTAAAAGAAGGCTACAAACATAAAATAAGAGACCAAGAGAGAGAGAGAGAAAGAGCAAAAAAAAATTAAAATTAAAATAGAATAAGGAAAATGATATAATACCATAATAGTTGATGGCTTATAAAAGCTTAGTTGCATTTTTTCATTTTTTAGCCTATTTAATTAATATACTTAAAATCAGTAAACTTGGTTAAAAATATAAGTTTCTACCCATCTTATATATAAACTCGATTAAAAACATAAGTTTCTACAATGAATCATTTTATACATAAGTTAACTCAAAAAAGCCTTTTAAAATCGTAAATTCGTAGAATCGTATTGATAGAATCATGATTTTAACAACTATTATCTCTTATAAATTTTCATCAAGCTTGGATGAGCATAAGGCTATAATAGCAATATTAGAAAATTTACTCGTTTTGTTTGAGCAATAGAAACATATATGGTTTCTCTAATTAACACAAAGTGTATAGGTTCAACTAAAAAGGCCACTTGATAACCCGGTACACCTTGGAAAGACTTACACTGAAGAATGGTTCAAATCTATTGATACCATTTTCTATGCCTTTTCATAATTTGAAAGTCACATAATTGGTAATCCAATGGATGAATGCTCTATATGTATCAATTATGTAGTTAATGATTATAAGATGAGAGTTCAAGTCATTTGAATGTAAAGATGAAGTCAATCAATGAGTTAGTACATGGCATCTAAATGTTAGATTCACTAGTGTCTAATTGCCAAAGGAAGAAACATTTTAAGCATTTTTTGATGCCTTGGCGTTTGAATGCTATAAAGCATGGAGTCTAAATGCCACACTAACTTGTACTGTGGACATGTTTTGACACCTTAGCATTGGGATACTAGAAACTAGCATATGGATGTGATAAGTAAGTTGTATTGTTTTATCTCTTTGCATCCATTGACGTTTTGATTGAAAATGTGCAATGTATTAAGCTCTAGTGTTGTGTTGCTCCATAATGGACACTAAAGATGAGTTTTTAACTACTATAAAATCAATGCAATGGTCAAAAACTAAGTATTTTTAATAATCATATCCTTCGGAAGGATTGTAACTCACGGACATTAAGGATTGGATGTCTGAGTACATATTCTTATTTATCATACATTTTTCGTAGGCTTTTGCACTTATTCTCTGACTTTTTTCTCCTAAAAACTTCACTACAAAACCAAAATAATCATCTAAAGTTCTACAAACTTATGTGATCATTAAGAACAAAAGATTGCTTTGTTCTTGATATACACCTAGTTGTATCCTAGAAAGTCATGTATATCCTTAGCAAACCTTATATAGTACGTGTAGAACTCTTTATGGAACTGTCTTTCATTTACTTCTAACTCTCCTTTTTTTCCGTATTCTTGATATTTTTCCTAATAGTGCTTATTATGTTGGTTTGACTTTTGTTAAAGATTGACCCTTAAAAAGTATCAAAACAATGGAGAATAGTTTTCACATATGTTTAAGAAATTAGGGATAGATATGCCATGTGCTCATTAATGACCAATTCTCATGATTTGATTTGAAGTATATCACAATCTCTTACCAAATTATAGTGAATGGTTGTTATTGCGATTTGTATGTCATGTCGGATTCACCCAACGATTAGTTGTTGAAACTGTTATGAGACATTTTGAAATATTTCTCTAATGACCCATTTGCGTAAGTGATTATGAAAATCATTTTGATAGTGATCTGTCTCTATCCATTTTAATTATATCCATTATATAGAAAAACCCATAAAAATGTTTCTTATGAATTTATTAAACCTAGAAAACATTAAAAGATTTGGTCTTGATTAATATGTTGCGCTTATTTATCTTTCTCAAAATTGGCTCTAGATTCTATAAGCCCCACAACTAGCCATTCGAAGTTTCGATCAGTAGAAAGATTCGATCAAACTTAAATTATAAAGTAAAGCTACAAATATTAGTAAAAATGACCCCGTAAACTTAAACTTAAGAAAATAAGTAATAAAATAGGATACTATAAAATTTTCAAATTTTAAGCATAATAATTGTTAATTACTGAAAAGGCGAAAAGTGTAATCTAATAACTAGTAAATCGCTACAAATAAATTATATGTATACT
>JAMXBB010000012.1:54278714-54316187 GCA_024138015.1 Lumnitzera littorea | reverse complement strand
ATATTGAAATTTGATGGAGTATGATACTTGTAGCAATTAGGGTGTTAGATGTAATTATTAGGTTAATTATGTAGTAAATAAGTAATAGGGAAAAATAGTTAATTTTAAGTTAATTTTGTAAATTATGGAAATTAGGAGTAAAATATGATTTAGGATAAATTTAGATATTTTGAAATGATAATTGATGTTTAGGGATGGTAATTAAAATGATAGAAATAGTAGAAGTGTATTATATACATAATAGGTAAATAATACATAATTATTGGAAATATAATAAATAAAAATATTATGATAAAAATTGATATTATATAAATAATAGGGATATATAATAAAACCAATAGAAGACTTGAATTTATGTAATTATATGACAAATATAAAAATTTCTTACATTAGAAGTGAATTCGATACACTAATACGGATTTAAGTGTACCGGGTGAAATAAAATACTGACTAGGGGTAATAATGATATTTAGAAGATCGGAAAGTAATGTAATTAATTTCACATTATGGGTTGAAACAAATTTCTAGGATTAGAATATAAAACACTACTTGGAAATCGAATTAAAACCTAATTTAGAAATCGATACGGAAACCGAAACCGAACCCGAACCTAACCCCAAACCTAAAATAATTATAAAAGACTTAAGACCTAGATAATTAGACATATTAAACTCTAAACAAAACCTAACAATAAGCGTTATAGGATAAAATGAACCTATAATAGTTATATGAAAAACTGAAACCACGTTTATGTTATAGGGATGATTAGCGATGACCTGAGCAAATCGAACCTTGAGTGAGTGAGCGAGGAGTCGAGGTAAGTTGGGATTAATACGATACTGTATTTTGGAGGCTTAAGATTATGCTTGTTTGTGCTTGCTAGATAGTTGAATGTGTGCATGTGTTTGATTATGTGATGCTATGATTCTGTTTGTTACTCTAACATGTATTGTATGATTTGTATAAAATGATTGATCACCCTAAACTGGACTTAATCAAATATACGACTAGTAATCATAATCGGATATACATGGCAACCCGTTAGGGGAACTTAGGACTCTCCGGCCAAATACCGACCCCTTCAAAAGGGATAGCGCAGGATTGCAAAATGGTCCCTTCTTCATCCTTAGTTGAACTAATAGACAGGAGAAGAGGTCGCGGTGAGGGTGAAGTCAGTGGTTCGAAGGTAGTCGCGGGAGGAGCAAGGTCTCCATTATACAAGCCTGGGTTTGGTCATGAGTTGTTGCATTAACGGCAACTCCTCAACCCAGATTAGAACGGGCGTAATTTCTCTAATCTCACGACGAGCCGGACAACGTCGTGCGATGGCATTTGCTTGAACATGCATTGCACTTAATAAGTTGATTAAAAACCTTATTATGTTTATGGTATAGTTTTAAGTCCTCCATCCTAACTTACTGAGCTGTGTTTTGCTCACATCCCTATAGACGTCGTGCAGGTGCTGGCTAAGAAACGGCAAACAACTACTCTGAAGCTAGCAACTGTTGGATCTTGGGGAGTGAGGAAAAACCTTTGAAGAACAAACATATATTTTTAAGTTCTAAGTTTTTATTTTAGAATTATTTTTCATTTCCGAATAATGTAATAACTAGGAAATATATTACAGAGAAATATTGTAAACTTTAATTACAATAATTGAATTATAGCATATATATATAATTCCTCACTTTTATAGGTAAATGATTTATTTAAATTACAAACTGTTTACTTCAAAGCGGGTTAGTCGTAGACGCCTTGTATAAATCAGGTCTAAGATAGCGGTTGTAAGGCCAACTTCCATCTTAGGATGGTTTACACGGCGGAGCTGTTACAACTCTGCCGCTTCGGGGTATGACAGATTCAAAACACATCACAGTCATTATTTGTGTTTAGAAAAGCCATTAAATATATCACAATCTTGTTCATGCTCTCATAAAGAACTCATGTTGCTTTAATAAAGAAATAAATTTGTCTTATTGCCAATTACCCTAAAGGAGGTAGAATTAAACTTACTCACAATAGAAGACCAAGTATACAAGAGTGTTATGAAAACAGAAGTTAGAGGTAAGGTGATCAAGGAGACTACTAATAAGGAACTAAAGAAAGAGAGTAAAATGTTAGTTATGGTAGAAGTTGAGGAAGAAATAACAAAGAGAACTGAGATTTTATAGTCAATGTACAAACCATAAATTCAGAAGTTCAAGAATCATCAAATGTTTAGGTCGTCGATATCAAAACCAATGGATCAAATCAAGCATAATTAAATCAATAGATATGAGTTTGTATACTATAGAATCACAAAAAAGCTTAACGCTTCCTATAAAGATTTGAATCCATTATTAATATGTTACTATAGTTGTATAAGGATCATCTAAGGAGTTTTTTCAATTGGGTACAGGAAATTGTGATATCCCCAAGAATTTTGAGATTGGCCATAAATAAGATTTGACGAAGGTTCGAAGATGAGGTTAACCTATAAATATAAACCTTCAAATACATATTTTAAATTTAGGCCCTTTTTTGCAAAATTGGATAAATGAAGGTCGTTACTCTACATTTTCTTGACGAGATGCTTAGTTAAAGGAATTTTACAAATATTAACTAAAAGACACTGAAGTATTTGAAACTTTTTGTTTAACCTAAAATATAAACAACTTATTGTTGGGATGGGGAAAAAAAGATAGATGAAATCAAACCAAAAGTAATAATAGTAGTAGTAGTAGTAGTAGTAGTAGTAATACTAATAATAATAGCAACAACAACAACAATCGAACTAGCATTTAACAAGAAAACTAAAAGTTCTAGCAAACATAAGATGGAATCTATGAATGTATAATATAAGATATATAAACTAAGTACACTACTACAAATGAATAGATTGTAATACAGCCTCATCCTTCAAAATTTTAAATTGGAAAGGCTAAAATCCTTGAAGTAGTCTCAAACTCATCATGATGATACAATATTCTAGATATAAATGAAATTCATGTTTAAGATGCATTTAAACAAAAACACACATTACAATGCACATCCATCAATTGCACATCTTAGAAATGCATTTTCATTAGAAAATTAGATATCTAATCTACTAGAGCAAATATTCATGTTAACATATTACTTGCAATAATACTTATGTAATTATCTTTCAATTAGTTGTCTTTGGGAAATTAAGAATCTTAAATCAAGCTAAATTTAATAATGATTTAAGTCATGAATCAAATTGAACTGAACCGTTTTTTTAAACTTTAAAATTTTATGGACCAAACTGTGTACTTATATTCGAATCTAAAACAAAATTGAAACACAACATACAATTAAGTTTAGTCTGAAGGGGTAAACCATATCGAACCAAACTACACCCATCCCTATAGAGAAAAAGGTTAGTTTACCCCTTGTATGCAAACTTTTTTTAAAATACGAGTTTGGCCAAGCTAATTTTCAAATCATTGTTAAATCATAGATAGGAATTGAGATTTTGCTTTGCCTACTTAAGGAAATGAGTTTATAAAGAAATCATGTAAAGAAAATACGATTTAAAAATCAAATATAGGTTAAACAATTTATAAATCACATGTAAGGCCTGTGATTTCCTTACTTTCTTAGCCCTTGACAAATTAATGAAACTGTATATTTTGGGCAAAGAAAATCACAACCCTAATGTGCAATTTAGTCATGCTATAACCACATAATCATTTTCTTCCTCTTCACTTCAGACCTTTCTCTCTATCAAAACACTAGTACATGCAACTTCTCTTTGCTCTTTCTAATACTCACTTAAGTGACAACATTTTTTTTTGTTTTTGCTATCAAAATTGCTATTCCATGAGCTTTAATCACGTCTTTAGCAAACATTAAGTAGGTAAAAGGTAACTTTTTCTCAATTTCACTAGCTAACCTATGGCATATTTATATAACCTTAAGTAGTTTCTCTCTCTAAAAACTTATTTGCAAGTGAAGTTTCATTTTAACTTCAAGTCTTGCTTTGTACTTCAAACTTTAGAGTTTAAGCTACTATTAGAGGCTATTACTACTAGTTTTGCTTATACACTTTATGTAATTATTTGTGCTACTCATGGTTGATTGTGCGAATAGATGATTTTGTGAGATTTACCATTTTTTGCTCATGAGAATATTTTGCATGGGAAGTATGGGGTATGTTATGATAGGGGGCACTAAAAAAAAAAAAAACAATCGAAGTTAGGATGAATGTGAGTTATATGAAGTTGTTGCATAAGATATGAAGGACCATTGAAGATGAGACTAGCATCCATCAAGTTGAGGTGTTTCACAGACAACCTGCTCTTTTTAACTCTAATTTTGTATGACCGTGGTATTCTTTGATACCCATTTTCTACGATAATGATGTAAAGAGTTTGATTGAATATACAAAAGAAGTGGATCATTTGTTGATGCGAGCTATAGTGGTATGGGGACAAATACGACCATTAACCAAGTGTATCTAATCAAGTTATAATATAAACACAAATTTGAGTCTAAGTTGTTGATCCTATAAGGAACAAATAAATATTAAGAAACCTTAGATTAGTAGTAGTTATCCTTAAAAATTACCAATTATCTAGCTTGCTATCTTAATTAATTAAATCTAATAAAATAAACATAATAAGGTAAAAATAATATACAATAACTAAACAAAATAATTAACAAACAAATAAACGGCCAAATTAAATAAGCAAAATTAATTAAAATTGTGAGAACATAAATTTCATAAATTTAAGTTCTATTATTTAATTCTATAGGACTTTTAATCTTAATTGTGCTCTTAGACTATAGAGATTCCAAAGATAAATTAACCGAACTCACGTAATTAAGATCTTAGATTACTCTATTAGATTGTCCTAATCTATAGAAATTCAATACCCAATCGCTTAGTTTATTCAATGACTTCTAATTACACCAATCCATCTATTATAAGATCTCGTGAACTATGTAGTCAATTCAAACATTAATTGCTATATTGAAATAAAGATAATTCAAAACAATGCAATTAGATCATTAAAAGACAATATCATAGATTGAAAACAAAATAGAACAATTGCCACATCAAAATATAGTCAAACAAAAGATTCACTAAGATAACACAACATGATCTTCTTAGAAACAGGAAACCAATATTTCATATAATCTAAAGGAGTCACAATTTTCCTTATTTCTAAAAATTTAAGATCACTTTCTAAGGGAAGTTTTTGAAGAGAAGTTGACACTTGTTACAATCTCATTAATCCTAGAATCCCAATATAGCATGCTAAATTTTGTCATGAACTAGTTTTTCCATAATCTTAATTAGATGGACATAGTTCCATTTTCACAAAATCTAACTAAAGCATGTTATTGAAATTCACGTTATAAAAAAAATCTTAACATAACTAATCCAAGATTGCTTTTTTAGTTTCATCACACAAGATTCAAGCCAAAAATTTCTCAAGAGTATCTATTCTTCATCTTCTTCCCAACACACCTCTTTCATGCTCTTTTTCATTCCCCACTCCAATATCATATTTTTTAGGAGCAATTTTCACGCAACATTGCAGTAGAAACACATTACATCACACAATCATTCAATACTTACTCCTGAAACTAAAGATCAATTTGCATGCAAACTTTCTAATCTTGTATTAAACCCTAACTTAATGATGAATTTTTTTCTATAAACAAAAAAACTAAGTGGGGATTGAGTTGTCCATACCATAAATTGTTGATGTAAAGTAAGAATCGCAGCAAAGGTATGGTCATTTTAGGCTTTTTAGTAGGAGAATAAGAGAATGATGTACGTTTTAGAGAGAGAGTAAAGGTTTAGAATGAAAAAGAAAAGGGTTGTCCATGATTTTTTAATCATTTTAAGTACACAAGCAAGAACATAAACATGATCGCTGTTGTGTTTCTTATTCTAATGTGCACATTTCACTTAGGCATCATCATGGGCAAGGATCACGAGCATGATCCTAACATGATCTTCTTGTCCTGAATTTCCTTTGCTCTTTTCATTCAAAATCATTTATGAGAAGAATACGGCCATGTTCACAATCATGAACTTGGACCATGTTTCTCTTATGCTCATTGAATCCACATTTTGCAACTTGCTTGATCTCTTTACTTAAAACCATTTCCTGAAAAATAAAAAATAAAAAAATTATGAAAAATTGTATTGCTAAAGATCAAAACTTAATTGCATTGAAATTTATGAGATAGACTAATTCATTTTCAAAGACAAATTATAATGCCAATTCAACAACAGACTAAACAGAAATTGATAGTCATTCATGTAGGAAACAAACTAATGCTTATTCAAATAGGTCTAGCAAAATCACCAGACTCAACCTAACAACAAAAATTAAAAACAACGATTATTCAATGAAATAAAAGCATAAATAACTTAGGTTACCTCTTAAGAAGTGATTGTAAAAACACCCTATTTTTACCTTCTTATTTTCTTATTATTTCTATGTCTACAAAAAAAATTAAAAATTGAAAAAACCTCACAAAAAATTGAAAAAATTAAAAAATAAAATGTTTCAAAAATGTTTAAGTTGAGTTAGTCATTCATTTAGGGTCAGATTAGGTAACAGTTAAAAATACATATGCAATTTAATAAATTTAGAGTCTTTAAAATATTTTAAGAAAGTTTCAATTAAATTTGAGCTCATGAAGTGGATTTTTTTTGTCCAATTTAAAAATTTAAATTTGACTAGGCTAATTAAAATTAAGACTTAGGATTTATTAAATTAAAATTATGTTAAAAATCCTTAGCGTGTATATTTTAAACCATTTAAATGTATTTGAGTCATTTTAAATTGGAGCTTTTGGGATTAGATTTTAAAGACAAATTTAAAGTTAAGCCTATTTCAAATAGCTTAAATTTATGCTATGTACACTAATTATAGGGAAAACGAGCATAGATTAGTTGGCAATGGCATGTGTATACATTTAAGTAGTCACAAGTTTGGCTCTTACTAAGGATAGGATTTAGTTTTTTACGCTCTTTGCTTAGCCACTTTCTAGGAAACGAGAAATAGCAAGAAAGGTTGGAAAAATAAAGGAAAAATATTGCAAAAGTTTAAAACCCAACTCAACAAAATTTATCAAATCTTTATCTATATTTTTGTGGATTTAGTTGGAGTCTTATTAAATAATTATCAAAAAGACTAAATCTAAGATTCGTGTCAATAACTTTATTTGAAAGATTTAATAAAATTGAATCTTATCTAAGTTTCATCCCTAGCCACCATATCCTTATCCGAGCTATCAATTAGATTCAAACTTCAAAACCTCTAAAAACAAGTTCGAGAAACTCTACAAGAAAACCAAGCTCCACCAAAATACATCACAACTCACACACATCCCACTCTCTTACTCTAACCGCACCTCAATCTCTCTCTAGCCAAAACACCATCCATGGCCAACAACAATGCAAGCTACCCACCATACACAAAGTACCAATGATCTAACAACGAAATCTTCTTGCTATCATGCGTTGCCGCGGCCTTTAGTGCAATCACCATCAAACCTTAAAGCCACCATGCAACCCCCTTCAAACCACCACCAACCATATTTACCGATACAAAACTAACACCAACACCGTGCTCCTCATGTCCTAATACATCTAGAATCACCCCTACTTCATATGGAAACCCCCCTAATGGCAACCTCCTCACACCACCACCACCACCATCAAATTTCAAAAAAAACAAAACCACTTAAACCTCCACCAAAACCCAACGCATTGGTACCAAACGACTTTTCACTAATCACTTTCTCTTGAATCTTCAATTTCCCCTTCATTCCAGTTGTTGGGAAAGCTTGAACATAGTGAGGCAATGGCTTGTTGAAAGTAAAGGGAAGAAGGAGGAGGAAACACGACCTATAGAGCTCCATATTCGACCCAAACCGATTCGTGAAGCCCCTTGTTTGACCCATATTTGAATAAGTTGGGGTTCGTTCTTTTTGTTTTGTGTTTTTTTTTTATTAGTTTTTTGTTTCTATAGTTATTCTTGGTAATTATCAATGCTAATTTGTTTGTTCTTCATGTAGGTTCTTAATTGTAATATTTAGTTTTTTTTTTCCCTTTCTTCTATTGTGCTTTGTTTACTTATTTATTTATTTATTTTTTATTATTGGCATATTAATGCACATATAGTTTGCATATTATTTACATGTTAGTATATAATTTTCATAATTAGGTTTTTGCATGGTATATCTAGTTACTAACATAAATTTTTCCTACAAGTTCTTATCTAAATAAAAATTATTTCTTCATTTATTTTTGCATATTCATAATTAGAATTGTGTCTTTAGTTTATTTGCTATATTAAATTGCATGTTTTTACATAAATTGCATATTTTTGCCTAAAATTACATATTTATGATAAAATTGCATTCTTTTTTACAAAAATGGCATCTTTCATATAAAAATGACATTTTAAGAAAAAATTGCATCTTTTTGAAGAAAAATTGCATCATTTAGGAAAATTGTGTCTTTTTATTAAGATTTGCATCTTTTAGATTAAAATTCACATCTTTTACACCAAGGTTGCACATTTGAAGAGTTTTTAGTAAGATTTGCATTATTCATAGATTTGCAATTTTTTGTAATTAGGCATTTTAGGGATTTTTAGGGAATATTGTTTTTTTTTTTTTGTCACTTAGTTAGTTTTTCATAAAATAAATAAATCTTCAATTAGCATCTTTTTTATAGTTGGGTATGTTATCCATAGTAATTGCATATTTCATGAAAAATTGCATTTAGGTATTTTAGGATTTTTCTAAAAAGTTTTCTCGCATAGTTAGGTTTTCCTTTTTAAAAAATCTTAATTTCAATTTTTTAAAGTTAGGTTCTTTTTTAGGGTTTTTCAATTAGACAATAAAAAATTTGGGTTTTTTTAAGGATTTTTCTTAATAAAAACAAACTAGCTAAAAATGTAAACCTAACTACTGTTTCCAAAAAATGAATCTACATACTAATTTTCTACAAAAGAAAAAAAATGAGAACCATGATCAGTTTGATCTTGATTAGTGAATATATAAGCAACTCGAGAGTAACCGTTAAAAAATAAAAACTTTTTTTTTTAGAAAATTCGTAATAAAAAAATCATAGAAATCATTTTTCATGTCATTTGCATATTTTTGCATGTTTTCACATTTTTAGGAGAATTATAAAATAAAAGTGCATTAATTATTTTCCTTAATTTTTACATGGAGACCATATCTTAATCAATTAGTCTCTAGATCCAGTTCTTTGGTTTAAGGTTTTCTAAAAAATATATTTGTAGAAAATTAGTAGGCCAATGGCCTAATTAAGGTTTCTTCCACCCATGAAACCCTAATCCGTTTTTTTACCAGTTTTTACTAGTTAGCGACTCTAATTATTTTTTAAAAATATATTTTTTAATTTTTTATAGAATTTTTTTTTTATTTAATGTCAATTAATCTATATTAAATAAGATGGGCTTAATATAAGTTAAATCAAAGAAAACTAAAATATGGCTTCATAGTGCTATTGTTTAGCGTTGTTGGCTCAACAATCTCATCCTTTCTTTAGTTCTGTTCAAGTCCCACAAGTCTAAGATTAGGTTCTTATTTCCTAAAAACCTTCTTTATTGTCTTTTTGTAACTATTCTAACCAATTGTCCCAACTAATTTTCTAAGTTTCTAAGTGACACCTCGATATTCATAATTATAGCTTCAGTAGCTTGAACTCTAGCATCTAAGCTATTGATATATCTATTTAGCAACTCCTCCATATTAAGGTTCCTAATTCGAGCTTGAACACTTTAATCTGCTATTGTGGCTAGTCTCTCCATGAGAAATTGTGATGATTTCTCTAATCTGGATTATAAGTACCACTAAAAGGACTACTTAACGGTCTATTAGTAAGAAAATGGACCTCTTCCATATCAGTTGGTGCCTCATCTTGTACTAAGTTCACTAATTTTGTTAATCCTTCAATTTCTTACTCTATTTCTCCACCTGAGCTGTTATAACCATAACTAAATCAACTTCAAATTTCCTAGAACTTTACTCTTTCAAATGGCTTGGTCAATGCAATTCTTTGATAAAGGTTTAAAATTCTCCAAAATTGCTCAAAAACTAGTTGAAAATTCCAAAAACACCTATAAATGAAATAATAACTAATTAAACTCAAAATCAATAATGATTAGCATAATTAATAGATAGAATCATGCAAAAACCTTAAAATACATATGCTAAATGAGCGTTATCATTTATCCATTTAGGAGCTATTTATTAAGTTACAAATCAACTTTGCCATGATACAAAAGGAAAATACTCTTAATTAGATTACCATGCCTCCTTTCTTGCAAGGGCAACAATCCATGAATGTTTCAACTACATTTGTACAAAATGATGACATTAGGATAGAGATGGAGGAGGACACGGACATACCTATTGAGTTGAGGACATGAATTTACCTATTGGAATGGATTTTGAGAATCAAAGAGGTCAACAATTATGATATGCACTATGATATGGAAGATTAGAGGGATGTAATCAATAGCCACTACACCAATCTTGAGATAGACACATTCGATGATCCCTTACCCTCAGTGCCATTAGTAAAAATTCTAGGAGACATTGTAGTAGCTAGAATAGTTGAATAGACTATCCAATCCTTTGAGTATCCAATTCCTTTCTCGAACAAGTTGGATGGAGGTGATGGTTACATAACATTTGAGAAGACAACTTTATCCTTGAAAGATCAAAGTTCTGGTGATAAGCTAGGGAAAGGGATGCAGTTGGTAAGTAAATATGATTTGATATACCCAATGGAGTTTTGCCACATCAAGCATTACCATAACTATCATGTTGACGAAGCAAATAGGACGATTGATAGGGTTTAGTGGTGACTATTTTTACAAGTGTTTTTATGATGTTCTTATAGATTTTGTAGATATTTTCAAGAGAATTTAGTGCTTAATTGATTTATATTTTAATTGTAGGTTTTGATGATGATTTTAGACAAGTTTAAGGTGATTTGGATCTAATTTGAAGAATTTATAAAGTTTGGAAAAAGATCACACCTAAGATCACTGCTCATGAACATCAATTTTTTGAGAAATAAGAGATCAAAGAAGATTACAGTCAAGATCATCGAAGGTGATCCCTACTAACCAGAGGCGTTGCTTTATTTTGACTTTATTAAAAAAAAAAAAAGAGTGAGAAAATAATGGATAAGATCATGGGGTGCAAATATGGGCGGTGAACAAGCTTTATCCATGCAAATTTCCTATTTTAAAAGGAGTTGTAGCCCTACTATTTATAGATAATTGTTAGAATTTTTTAAGAGACTTTTAGAGAGCTAAACCTAAGGTTGCTAGGACAAGAAAGCAAGTAAGTGAAAAAAAAAAGGGTTTTCATTTTTATCTTTTCTTTATTTCTCATTTCTTATTTCTTTTAGATGTTTAGTTAATTAGATTCTTAAATTTTGAGAAATCAAAGAATTGTGTGATTAGATATTTATTTTCTTTTTTATTAATCAATAAAATTTCAATTATTATGATCCAATTACATATTTTTAATTGTTATTTGGATTAATATTGCTAGTTATCGATTTAAAATGTCAAATTTCACGCAAAAGATCAAGAGATTAGTGTATAAAAAGATCGAATATAATGGAAGGAATTGTATGTAACCCCAGAAATAGGCATCATAAATTCTTTAGAATTAAGGGAACCTAATATTGGAATTCATGGATCTTAATGTGATTTTAGGATTTGCAATCAAAAAGAGATTTCATTTATAATCTTAGTGTTGGAACTAATAGTCTTAAGAAAGATGTTAATTTACTTTAGAACTTATCATGGTCCAATAAATTAAAGATGAGATTAACCACTAGCATATTCCTTAAGGTGGATTAATATTTGATTATGTGGTTTTCTTGAATTCTTGATTTGTTTATTTAATTGGTAGGTTATATAATAAGAAAATGAGAATTACTGGTACTTCACTATACAGTTATATTATAAAATTGATAAGTACACTTGCCTATATAAAGATTTTAACATCGTTCCCAAGGATTATAACATATTAGGAAAGCCCCATTTACTTATTACTCTTAACATTATTAGAAATTTAAAAAAATGAAAAATTTGAAAAGAAAAATTTCTTTTCTTTAGGTTTGCTTTTATTTAGGTATTTATTGGTTTATTTGTTTTCCTTTGTTTTTGCATTTTAGTTTTTTTTTTTCTTTCTTAGAATTTGTAAATTTTATTTTAATTGTTTATGGAGTTTCGGTTAAGATTTCTGAGATTTCATATTTGATTTGCGTTGGTGTGAGGATTAAATGGAGTACGATTAGTAAAGTCAAGAGAATAACTACTGGAGTATACACAGTTGATGTGAGGAACCTGTACCCATGAATTTTGGAAATGTGTGCAAGTATAATAAGGAATATTATTCTTCCTATGAGTGTTCTAACTCCCACCCATATGTGCGCTACCCTTATACCCTATATGCACAACACCCCAGTTTTCAAGAAGAATACCTAAGAGAGGAATCTAAATTAGGCAAATTATGGAGTACTTGGCAAAATATGAAATAGATCATCCATGCACTTCCACTTATCTAGTTTATACCACAACAACTTTGCCATACCGACCTTAGACAAATTGGTGAGCGACCGCAAGAAAAAATCTATTGCTAAGTTAGCCAATGAGCATTGGGAAAAGTATTGACCTTTGATCCTAATTGTTTTGCCCCTATACAACCCCTAAATATCGTATTATACCACATTAGGTCTTTAGAGAATAAAACTATCAATTATCTTTTAAAGAGTAGCCGATCAATAGACATTGAAACTTCATGCACATACCATTTAGGATCATCTCAAGAGTGAATATTAGAACTAACCATATTTTTAGATACTCTTGAGAAACTTCCTATGTGCATTCTAACTCCCACCCATATGTACACTACCCTTATACCCAATATACATACTACCTTAATTTTCAAGAAGAGAACCCAAGAGAGGAATCGATATTAGGCAAATTATAGAGTACTTGGCAAAATATGAAACAGAGGATCCATGCACTTTCATTTATCTAATTTATACCCTTAACTACTTTGCTTGCCAACCTTAGACACAAATTGGTGAGCGACCGCAAGAAAAATCTATCGCTAAAGTTGGCCAATGAGCATTAGGGAAAGTATTTACCTTTGATCCTAATGGTTTTGCCCCTATATCCCCCAATACCTTAATATACCACCTTAGGTCTTTAGAGAATAAACCTTTCGATTATCTTTTAGAGTGTAGTCGATTAAGAGACATTGAACCCTCATGTACATACCATTTAGGATCATCTCAAGAATGAATATTAGACTAGATCATACTTTTGGATACTCTTGAGAAACTAATTAAGGGAAACTATTGAGAACTTTGGGAGGTCTAATTTTGAAAAGGAAATAGGAGTTGTATTTGAAGGGGTTAAGAGTAATAGAGATGATGGGTTAATAGTTGAAGGAGAAAAGGAGTTGGAAATTAGGAAGGATTTTGACAACTAAAACTGAAATACCCTGGTTAGTTTAGTATGTTATTTAAATTGTAAACTCTTTAGATTAGTATCGTTAGAAATCGAAATTAAGATCCCAATTTAATTATTTTTAAGATTCTTATTTTATGTATATATACTAAGCGTATTAAATTTTATATTTTACGTATAGGATACAATAATTTTTATTAATATTTTACATTAAGATATTATATAAAATCTATTTTCCTACGTAGTATTTATATAATCGTATTATAATTAATTCTTATTTTCTTTTTCTATATATATAAATACTCCTCTATATTTTAGAAAGTTCTAAAATAATTCATCCAAAATGCCCCACCTCAAACTTTATTCCTTATTTTCTTCCGACCACAATTTTCTTTTCTTTCTCTCAGCATCCATTTCTTTTCCTCACCTGACTTCACTCTCTCTCACCCCTATCATCGTCTCTCTCTTGTTGCCCATATCCTCGTCATTCTCTCTCTCGCTTGTCAGGTCCCCTCATAATTATAGCCCCCCACTCTCAATTCTTTCTCTCTGTCTCTTTCTCTCATAACAAGCCCCCTCCCCTTCATAATTTCCCTGACCGAGCAGTCCATAGGCAGCAACCGGACTGTACCCCTGCTTTTGTCCAATTCCCAACTCTGGAAAACCCCCTTAATTTTCAATTCTCATACCAGACTTTTCCTCGACAAACGAGATGAACTTCAATTTCCAAGCGTTGAACCACTCCAATTCCTTTTGCCCATTTTTTTCTCTCGCGAGCTTCCATAGGATTTGTTGACAACTTTCCTAGTAATTACTTTCGCGCATTCTAAGCTTTTCCGATAAATAACATTGATTAATTATTTAGATATTTTAGTAAATAAATCATAATTTTTATATTTTGTGTATGATAGGTTCTCGTTCATTGCTATCCAGTGTTTCCATTCCAATTATTGATTGTAAGCCATTCTAATTTCATTTTCGATACCGTATACATAGTGATTTATTTTGTTACTATTATTATTTTATTCAGTTTTTAAGTGTGAAAATGAGTATTTGATGGATCCCGATTTCTGCTTTTAAAGTATTCAATTATCATGCTATATATTATTATTTTATATAAGAGTTATGATTAAAGTATATATTATCGTATTTTGCATTATTAGTTATAGATATATTTTGGAGCCAATTTTCTAATTTCTATCATATTCAAGTGAGTCACTAATTTCTATTTATTTATAGGTTATTTTAATAATCGTATTTTTATACAAAGCCCTAAATGTCGATTTAGTATACTACGAATCTATCCTATTATTAGTACGATTTATTATTGTTATCGATATTTTCATGATCTAATTATTTTATCGTATTAGTGCTAAAAATATATATATGGCATATCATATTATTATTAGTACATCTTATCTTTAATAGCATATAAGTTTAGGCATAGTATATTCATTTTATCCATTTATTTTTACTTTGTCATTCCTTATAGGTTTTTACAAATTATACTATTTTCAAGTTAAGTATGTATTACTTGTTCACCATACCGATTCGATAATCTATGTATTTTGGTACTCTAATTATATGTCCATTTTGTACCTTCTTATATATATATATATTATGTACTTTATGAAATTCTATAAAAGTGATTTTATATATATAGTTATGTCCCCTTTTTAGTTTACTCATATTATGTTATTACTATTATTTAACTTAACAATTTCTTTTGGGACCTTAATTGAGTAGATCATAATCTCTTAGATAACTTCTAGTTAAGACTTAACTTTAGAATACTTAAGGGTTAACATGTTACTTATTTTCTTTTAGATTCGTGATGTTTAGTTTCCTTTGTCAAGGTCCGACTTTTGTTCGAGTTTGAGACTAGAGTATTGTTTTTTATTTTAAAGCGATTCCAGGTACGTGGTGTTTATTGTTGCTTATGCTTGCTAGGTTAGAAATGATCTAACCAGACTAACTATATTCAGCCTAATTGATCTTGGTTGTTAAATTTGCTTGACCCACTCACTCTAGGGGCCCACAATGGTAAATCTCTAGACGAGCAACTGCTAATCATATGTGAGGATTCCCTAGTAGACTCGTACTTGGGATGACACAGCTAGAATATTAGGTTCTAGACTTTAGTTTCTAGGTGTAAATGACTTAAAGGAAAATATATAATTATATCCACATGTATATGTGGGTAAAGACCAAGTGTGGCTAGGTTTGAATACTCCTTTGTTGTTCTATGGACCTAAATTGAGATAATTAAACTACTATATTTATTATTCTACTATATTGCATCACTATATGTGAATGATTCATCTTAGCATGCATATGTATTTGTACACCCGTACTAAGCCTCGGCTCATTCTTTTCTCTTTTAGGTACTGAATCTAAGGACTTTCTTATTTATGAGGAGACGTTTATTGATGATATCTAGGAGAAGGATGGAGTTGAGTATCTATATTCATTCTTTTCTCTTTTAGGTACTAAATCTAAGGACTTTCTTATTTATGAGGAGACGTTTATTGATGATATCTAGGAGAAGGATGGAGTTAAGTATTTATATTTATATGATGATTAGTTTGCCTGATATCTATTTCACTAATGGTTTACGTTATGTTGCTGGATTTATATTTTAAGGAAACGAACTCCTAACTTGATACTTGAGGATCTAGATTCTAGACTTATCTTTTGTTTTTGTTGTTTATGAGTCTTCACGCTTTTGAACTTTGTTGAGTTTCCAATTTTATAAGTTTATGAGTGGATGTAATTCCCACTTCCTCTTGGATATTTATATATTATGTGATGTTATTCTTCATGTTTCAATTATAGACTTAAAAAGCCTTAAATAATCTGGACTATCTGGGTTATATGGCAATTGTAGTGCCATTTAGGGTCTCAAGGCATTGTAAAAAAATGGAAGCAGAGTTGAGTGAGAGGGAAGTGGAGTTAGAGGAGAAAGTCAATGTGATCTTGAGGCCTATGGATTTAAAAATACTTCCTATAATGAGCAAGGACAACAATAATTCCTTAATCTCGGTTGATTAGATCAAAGAGATTGACAATCAATTAAATGTAATTAATTTTGAGCCCTTTTTATATTTTGATAATGAAACTTTTGTAGGAGAAGCCCAACCTAAGTTGAAATGCTTAGAGCTTCCAAAATAAATAATAGTCAGAGCAGACACCTATTTTAAAACCTTCTCCTATTGTTGTACCCACCATGGGTAATTTTTAGGAATGGAGCCATACTTGAGTGTTTATCTATCAACAAAATGGTTTCCCCCATCTTCTTTGGAATAATGGGAGTAAGACACGTTCCTATGGGACCCTGGTGAAAGCAGTAAGCTATCCTTGTTGAGCCTTAATTAAATTTAGCTTAAGTCTTTGTTTTAGAGTTAGTTTAGGGATTTGATTTTGTATGGTTTTAATTTCACCTATTTGAATTTTGAATTCAACTTCATAACTAAATCTAAACTTACATAATCACTTTTGCACTTGAATTTTCATGAAGATTTGTTTTTAGTTCCTTGTCTTTTATTAACAATTAAGTGTTCATTGATTCCATTCACAACTTTTTGCACATTTTTTTCTTAACTCCTTGTTAATTAAGGATTTTTTCTATGCATTTTTATTTATTTATTTATTTTTGAAGTAGCTAGTGCTTTGTTAATGCTAGGAGTTATTTAGTGATTTCATTACATACATATTCTTGTTTGACTGTACAACAATTATTAAGTGGTCTAATTCGAGGATTAAGGTAATTAGGATGTTTTGCTACATTCCTAGAGAAAGTCATTTCTTGGTTTTTGTTTTTTTAATCTTCTTACCATTTTTCTTTTTATTTCCTTGCGAGGATATCAATTGTGCAATCAAAAGATGAGGAAATTCGCAAAAATTTCAACAGTTCTAATATTTGTTCACAAATTGAGGAAGCTCTACTCTCTTTTTTTTTATTTTTTATTTCCTCCTTTTGTTCTTTTAAGTGTTTCAGTTGTATATTGAAGACAATATATAATTTTAATCGTAGAGGAGGGGATGCAATTTTTTTTTTTAGATGCTAGCTATTCTTGTTGGTTTTAGGACATAAGAATGTTGAATTGAGCTTTAATGAATATATCTTTATACTCAGTTTTAGCCATTTTGAGTTGTATGAAAGTAACTACCTAATTTTGCATATAAATTTAAATTGACATACTCTGATTAAAAAATAACTTTTTAAAGGAAAGCTTTGTATTACTCTTTTGTTTTACTTGATTATGATAACCTTATTGCACTTTACTAAATTTGAATAACGAAATCTATGTGAAGTAAAGTTCCTCATTATTTAAGCCTAGATTAAGACATAAGATTATGGAGAATATTGACCAATTAACGGTTAGTTATCTATATTTTCAAGCTCATTTTAGTGTATGTTGTTCCCCATAAATATCATTAAAAGAGCATTTTAGTTGGAGTGACCGAACAAATGAAAGTCGTCTGTTGAAAATTTTCTTGAAAAATCAAAATAGTTGGAGGAAAAATAAATAAATTATTGAAATGAAATGAATAAAGAGTTTAGTTAAACTTAATCAAGAAAATGAGCTTAATTGAATGTCGAGTAATTAAGCATTCAAGGTACCCCTTTTTAGAGGGATAATACCTATTACCTTGAGTAATAAGCTCGATATTATCATCTAAAAGCTTCATACACTTAAGAGAAAATGAAAGTTAAACTTAATCAAGAAAATGAGCTTAATTGAATAAAATAAGTGATGATTAGAAGAGGTATCTTAAAACCTAATAGCCTAAGTTTGTCTAGTCTTAGACTTACTAACCAATAAAACTACTTCAATGATATAAAAGGAATTGAATAAAAAAGAAAAGAAAAAAAAATTCCTCTAATGCAAAAGGAGATGATCAAGTAATGAGTTAATGTACTATGAATTTGTTCTAAGTTTTTTTTTCTTAATACTTAATGAGATTGAAGAGATATATATCCTTTAGTTATAGTGGTTAAAATATCTATAACTCTCTCTTTATTTATTAACATTAATTCTAATTTTAAGTTTAATCTTTATTTCTATGATGTGGCTAATTCTGGTTTACATGGTCTAATTGCTAAAAGATAGTGTGATTTTCATTGTGGTCTAGTACATTGGTATAGACACCTCATTTTTATCAATTTTTATTTTTATTTTTTTGTTTTTTTAATTGAGCCAGGTTAATGGATAAAAATAAAAAAATAATAATAATAAATGAAAAAACAAAAAAAGAAAATCAAGTTAAGAGTCAAGTCGTATCAAGTTGGATTAAGTTAAGTTGTTAGATCAGTTATTGAGACGGAATGAATCAATTAGTTTTGGGCTAGAACAATTTAAGGGCTCAAAATCAAGATTTATTAAATTAATTGGATTAAATTGGATCGGGCCGAGTCTTAAAAAAAAAGGCCCGAACTAACTAGGGTTTTTAGAAGCTAAGGTGAATCTAGGTTAAATCGCAAATAAATCTTTCAAATCTTAATAGGAAAGGTTCAATTTTAGAACCTATAAATAGCACATTGGTCAGTAATTTAGGGAGAGTTATTTTTTTTTTACACACAACACCTAAAATACTACACACGCACCATAACCACACCACCACACCACCCTCACATGCCACCATGCACCCCCATATACCGTTGTACAAGCACCACACGCTACAACTACATCATACTGCATCACCACCTAAATCTGCATCACCACCTAGATCTACATTGCCGCCCAAGCAACACCTAGATTCATGCCGCCAGCACCACCACCCAAGCGTCACCCATTAATGCTTGAAGCACCGCCCAAGCCATCACCCAAGTCATCGCTCGGGCATCACCCACTGTTGCCCGAAGCATCGCCCATCACTGTCGCCAGCATCGCTTAGACCGTCGCCAGCATCGCTTAGACCGTCGCCTAGTCCATCGCTACCGACGTCCCAAACCATCACACAATCGCTCACCTGTACCGCCCGAGTCACCGCCCATGCCATCGCCGAGCTCTCGCCCATATTATCGCCCTCTCTCACCCAGCTGTACACCCATCTGCTCACTCATCCACTTGCCCACACATGCCCAAGCCATCGCTCGAGTCACCTCCCATGCTTATCCACAGTGTCACCCACATCACCTAGATCACTACTCAACACCGACAGTCCAACACTAGGTAATTTTTTTTTTTAATTTTTATGTTTAGTAATTTTTATTAATTTGCTTTATTGGTTATTTATTTTTATTATTAAATAATTTTTTGTGTTTAAGTGCAAGTTTTTTTTATATTGCAATGTTTGTTAAATTAGGTTTTTTTTTAAATCATGTATTCTTTAATAAAAAATATATTTTTAACACATAGTGGTTTTGGAAAAAATAAAAAAAATCTAAATTAAGTTTTTTTTTTTTAAATAAGGATGGTTAATTAGGGTTTTTGTTTAATTTGGGAAAATTAGATTTTTTACAATTTTTCTTAAAATAATAAATTGATAAATAAAATGTAAATCTAACTCGGTTTTCAAAATAAAAATGAGCCACTCACTAAAAATTTTATAAAAAAAAAGGATTATGATCGGTTTGATTCCAATTAGCGGGTACGTAGGCATTTTCAAGGTAACCGTTAAAAAATAAACTTTTTTCCCTTTTTAGAAATTCATAATAAAAAATCATTTTTGGTTACTTTTGCCTATTTAGGTATATTTTAATATTTTTAGAAAAATTATAAAAAATAAAGCCTATCAATTTTTTTTTATTTTCATATGGTGACTTAGTCTTAATAGGTTAGCCCCTAAACTCGATTTTCTGGTTTAATTTTTTAAATATTAATTTTTTTAGAATATCCGCAGACTAGTGGTCAAATAAGGGTTTTCCCACCCAAAAACCCTAATTTTATTTTTACCGATTGAATCAGTTGGTGACTCCATTTAAAAAAAAAACAACATTTCTTCTTCTTAGTTTAATATCGAGTAATTTATATTAAACGGACTGGGCTTAATATAAGTTAAATTAAGGAAACCAAAATAAGGCTTGACAGAATTGGCGACTCCACTAGGGACCATTTGTGAGCTAGCCATGTAAAAATTATAAACTTAATTGATGGGTTTTTTTTTTCTATTATTCTTTTCTTTTATTGTATTATAGTAGTACTAATTCTTTTTTAATGATGTAAACCTACAAATAAAGCCTGGCCCAATAGGCCTTCTAGGGGGTTAGGAGGAATTTTTTTTTAATCATTCATGTGCTTAGATGTGGTCGGACCTGGGCCACCTTAGAAACTTAGGACGAGCCACCATTGTGTAACCCTTAGGTCGTTGGGGTCATTACCTCCACCTAGCAGTAATAGGCGAGCCTACTTAGACTTCGATGTAACCTACCAGGCTTCTCTTCAAAAAGCCTTGAAGCTGCAGAACTTAGGACCCGTAGACCCCACTCTCTTACATCGTTCTTTTTTAAAAAGGGGTAGTTATTTTTTAAATTATATGAAAAGTTTGATTTAATCTGCAATCAGTTCATCGTCCATTTTCAATTAAAAAATTTTTTTAACCCTTATATATAAATATACACAAGCTTCATTTTTATTAAATCATATTTTGAATATACTTACATATAGGGGTGCTTTTTTACCGTAGATTTATCATAATTCCTATAATTTATTATATTACCGACTCCTGCAACATATTGTATTGCATGCGTGTGCAACATATTGCATTTCTATATATTTGATTACATTCGTTTTTCTGTAAATATTTTATTTTTAGTGTTATATGTGTTTCATTTTTTATTGTCCCTTAGTCAATGAAAGGCTACACGATTTCTAAGGAAATATTTGAAAAAGCTACAAAATTATTAACATTAAATCCAACTTTATTTTAAATTTAAGGTCCTTGTTGTAAATAGTCGTTGCATTTTATTTCATTTATATCTTTTTGTAATATAGATATGGAGAGTTAGGGTAATATCAATCTAGAACCTGTTAGCCCAAAGCTCGTCTGTAAAGTCCAGTTGGATAAGTACTCCTTCCCTAAAGCCATCCTGAAAAATTGGTTGAATCAATTTTCGCCCGCCAAGCAAAATCACGTCTGCAAGAAGATCGGGCTAGTCATAACCCTATGCAGGTCCAAATCCATTAGCCTCTAATCCAAGCTCTTATCCATTACTGGGATCCATAATCTACAACTTTTAACTTTAGCCCCCATGTATTGATACCCACCATGGAAGAATACACGCAGTTACTTAGTGCCTTGCTCCTCAAGGCAAGCATAGCTATCCTTGATCTCAAAGTCCAGCATGAGAAAATCTTCATGACGCTGTTAGGGGTCAAGAAGTCAACCTTAGCCCCATTCTTATCTTCATAAGACCAAAAATGTCTTAGTATCCTAAGATTAGTATAGTGGTTTTCAAGCCCAAATGCCTACTAGAAATGTGGCCAGATCTTCTATGGAGGATATGAATCGTAGGCCGAAAAGAGAGTCAACACTTTTATTGTAGTAGTGTTTGGAACAGTGTTATTTCCCTTCAGATATGGTCAGGTCCACTACAGGGTGACTTAATTCCTAGCTGGTAAATCTTATAAACCGACACTATTGGTAAGACAGTTTAGGACGCTTACCCACCTCAAGAAGTAGGGGCACGGTTATTTCATGGCTAACCCTACAATCCTTACCGTATGGTTTCTTAGCCACACATAAGGGTATGGATGAAATCTTCTTAAAGAGTCATTAATAGAGAATATGGACCTGATTAATGAATTTTCCCGCTACCTCAAGGTACCGAATGAAGCTCAGTTTAAGGGATGGGCATCAGTTATCAGCAAAATGTAACCAGTAGACTTTATGTGTACAGTTAAATGGAGCCATTGTACTCAAGCCATCTTAAGGTGCACCGATTATGCAAGAGTTCTCCTTATTGGTATTACGGGCTGTACCAGATATTTCCCAGCTTATGTCACCAAACAGCTAGGCCCACTACAAGAGATAGCCTATAGAGACTCCTTAAACGTCATCATAGTGAATTATCGAGATCCTTATCTATCTATGGCTACTCTAATCCAACTACTAGCAAAACTCATGAAGCTATGGGAATGAAGAGAAGTCAAGAAGATAATCAATGTGGGAACTTTAAGGGGCAAAGTCAGAGAATACCAAGCCACCAAGTAGTTCATTTATGATTAGTTAGAGAAAACTAGAAAGATACAGTATGAAGCTCCATATGTATTTAGACATGAGCCAGATCCAGCACGTCTTTCACCCGCTAAGCAAGCCTACCGAGTCACCATACAAGCCAGAGTTAAAGCCTAGTTCCAGGAAAGTAAGAGGATCGTTGAAGAGTTAAGGTTGGAAAATGAGAGACTGTTAGAGAAAAATCAATTCTTGAGGAACAATATTCGAGAAAGGGATGTTACAGTACGAAGATTTATGAGGGAAGTTAATGAAGCTCGTCCCAGCCAAATCTGTCGGCTCTTGTAGATATAAGATTTAAGTTTTTTTTTTTTTTTTAAGATTAGTTAGGAGTTTTTCTTTTCCTTTCGCTTAGTCCATCATATAAGTTGGATCTTATGATTAATAAATTTGCAGCTTTAGTAAATGAAATTTTCATTAATTGTGCAATCTCTTTCTCATTATTATTATTTGTTTGTTTGTTTGTTTGACTTTTAAAAAATAAGAAAAAAAAAAACGCAAAAGGAGGGAAACAGCAGAATAACAAACGTCACAAAAACAGAAAAAAAAAAAACAAGAAAAAAAACCTTTAATTCACCAAAAAGTCTAAAACCTAGGTTTTCACATAGGATTTCAAAGATAACGTCCAAGCGAGCAGACTCAACTAGAAGCCCAATATTCACTCGTTCTAAGGCAAGGATGTCGACTCAAAGTATTGGAAATGTCAGTCAAACTGAGCTTGACCCAAGAGTAGCAACTCTGGAAGAAAACATGAACAAGATGGCTGAACAGATTTAGGCTCTCACTTAGGCTATTAGAATCCTTAACAATAGACAAGGATCTCAAGCTAACCTAAACCAGAATGCAAAAACGACCCCTCCCCCTAAATTGAAAGATGAAGAATCAGCCCCTAATGTTGGGGTATAGAGGAAGGAGATCGAAGAGAAATACTGTGAAATAGAAAGAAAGGTCATGCAAAAGTTAACCAAGAAGATGAAAACCTTAGAAATGGTAAATAGGTTTGAGCAAATGGGAATGATCAGTTTGCCAACTTATGAAGACAATGACTTCCCGGAAAGATTTAAGGTGTCGAAATTTGAGAAATACAATGGGATTGGCTGCCCAAAACTCTACACTAGGTTGTACATCAAGAAAATGGAGAAATACACGAAGTATGATAAGGTGATGGTCCAGACTTTTTAGGACAGCTTGACTAGACCCACTTTAACCTGGTAGGCCCAATTGGACCTAAATGAAATTGATACTTAGGATAAATTAACACAAGCTTTCTACAACCAATATAAATTCAACATTGAAGTGGCCCCATCCATATGGGATCTGAACAATCTACGAAAGCAGACCAATGAGAATTTTAAAGAATATGCCCAAAGATGGAGGGGTATGGCAGTCAGGGTGACTCCACCCTTAACTAAAAAGGATCTAACCTTCGCTTTCATTAATACTCTTGGAAGCCCGTATTACCAACACTTGGTTGGGTACTTTGCTTCCAATTTTGCAGAAATTATAGCTTCAGGAAGCCAAATTGAGGAAGTCATTGCTATTAGGAGGCTCCTTAATCTTGAAACAGCTGAAAAGAATACAACTCCCCCAAGATTTTCCAACAAAGCTAAGGAAACCACTATCAACGTTATCGATACCGGCAACCTTATCAGACCTACAGCCCTAGTAGCTATGACTGGAGGATCTAATCCCCCAGCGAGTCCTAATCAGAACAACCGCCCACGAAGAAGATAGTTCGCATGTATTCCCATTCCTCTAAGTCAAGTTCTCATACTATTAAGGAAGGAGAATCTCTTGACATTTGAAATACTAAAAGAAGGGCAAAGACCGAGGGATTATAACCCGTAGCTTCAATGTGATTATCATCTGGGGCAAGTGGACCATTCTATAAACTAATGTTGGAGACTCAAACATAAAATCCAAGATCTTATTGATGCCAAATTGGTTCAATTAGATTTCATCCAGGCTCCTACTCCAAACATAACTAACAACCCTTTACCAAATCATGGACATTTGATCAATATGATCGTTGCTGAAGCTTCTGAACCAGAAATCAACCTAAACAATCTCCCCATCACTATTGAAGAGATAGTGTAGAATCTGAGGAAGGCTGGATACTTGCAGGATATGAATCTCCAGGATAGGACTCAAACCAAACTAGCAATATATCAACTACTTAAGGAAGGGAAGAAAAAGAAAGTTGATATCATGGCTATGAAAATTCCAAAATCGTGAAAGAGAAGTACTCAGAAGGAGCTTAGAAAGAGATATAAAGTCGGAGATCCGATGGTTGACACCCTAGGAGAACTGATAAGGAAGTTTAAGTATTTGGTGGATTATACCGGTTCACTTACCATAAACGCTGATGCCCTGCCCACTAGATGGGGTCTAGAATTTGAGGAAGAGGACAAACTCATTGCAAAAGCCAAGAAGGCAGCTGGGATGGTTGGAATGATTGGAGATGGGCCCAAGTCGTTGATTTTTGAATATGATGGAAAGACTAAGAAAGTTAAGGAATTGGGAAAGCCCAAGAAGATCACTTTCAAAGTCTCAATAGCCCTAGAGAATTATAAAGCAACACCTTTGGATTACCAAGCGATAAATCGAATGACTAGGGCCTCATTACCTATGGTCGGTAGGCTTACCCGCTCAAGACAAGTTTATGATTAGCATGAGGAAGCCAAGAGGAAATCTACTGTGGAAGAGGCTTCTTGAAAAGTCTTTGAAGATACGGAAGATAAAGATCAGAATGTTTTCAAGAAGATAGTAAAGGCCAATGAATACAAGATAATGGATCAGTTAACGAAGGTACTAGCCTAAATTTCTTTAATGAGCTTGTTGTTGTCATTAGATACTTATCAAGAGGCACTGATTAAAACTTTGAAGGAGGTCAAGGTACTTGAAGGGATTTCTACGGAAAAACTGGGGTTAGTGGTAAACTTAATATTTGTAGTGGATCAGATCTCATTTTCGCCAAACGAGCTAAGTAAAGAAGGAGACCGGCACATAAAGCCCCTCTTCATAGTGGTTAAGTATGCGAGGAAAGTAGTTACCCGAGTTCTGATAAATAATGGGTCATCATTGAACGTATGTCCATTAACAATGCTAAATCTACTTAGTGTAGAGGTGACTGAAATAAAGCCCAACTTAATTTTAGTAAGGGCTTTTGATGGATCAAAATGAGAGATAATTAGAGAAATCAGGTTGCAGGTCGAAATCGGGCCACAAGTGTTTACTATCCCCTTCTAAGTTCTTAACATCCTGTAAACTTTCAATATTTTGCTAGGAAGACCAAGGATTCATTCAACGGGAGCAATTCCATCTAGCCTACATCAAAAAGTGAAGTTCATAGTCAATGGATATTTGATTACTATTCTTAGGGAATAGGACTATGAGATTTACAAAAAAACAACTATTCCCTTTATTGGGGATGAAGAATTGGAAGAGCCAGGGTTACAGATTTTCAACAAAGTCGGTATGATCGAAGACGCAAGACAAGGGGCATAGGTTCATTTGAAATAGCCTAAGCAACAAATTGGAACATTCGGGCTTGGGTATGAGCCTACTGAAGAGGAGATTTAAGAAATAAAGGCTAAAACCAGGAAAAAAAGAAGGGATCAACTGTACCATGCTCATATGGATTTTCTAAACATCCATCAGACATTCCCCTCACCAGCTAATGTACAAGAACCTGAAGTAGTCGGTTTATCTAAGGCCTTAACTCAACAATGCAACAACAGTTCAAATGGGAGAGAAGATGTCGACATACTAGTTTCTTTGTGCAACTGGTTTTCCACTCCCATAAATAGGTCTCTCTAGAAACATAAAATTAGATTAATTAGGAACATTCGATTTCGATAATTAGTCCGATTAGTTAGGTATTTTCTGTCAAAAAATTTGAATTAATTCATTCATAAAAGTTCGTTTGTTTCTATCAGTTCTTCCTTGTTATTTATTTGTTATCCTTTTCTTTTTCCTTTACTCCTCAGATCCGATAAAAGCGATGAACATAATAGATATCTCGCGCATGTAGACAATGAAAGTACCAATATCACCTTCAACCCTACTGAGTCAGATGTCGGAGATGATATTGAGACTCCAAACAAAATTCAGGAGAGTTGGCGTCAACATGAATAGGGTAAAGTGATTATTAACGAACCAACGGATGTAATTAATTTGGGAACAGAGGAAAATCCACAAAATTTGAAAATTGGTGGTGATTTAACAAACAATTAGAAGCAGGAGTTATCACAATTGTTATCTAAATACATGAACATATTCACTTGGTCTTATGAAGATATGCCCGGTTTAGACTCATCTATTATGGTTCACAAGTTGCCATCTAGGGAAGAAATTAAACCAAAAAGACAAAAGCTTAAACAATTTAGGTCAAATCTACTCCTCAAAATTAAAGAAGAAGTTAAGAGGTTGCTAAAAGTCGGATTCGTAAAAGTATCAGATTACCCCAAATGAGTGGCCAATGTGGTGTCAGTGTTGAAGAAAAATGGGAAAGTTTGGGTCTACATAGATTTTCGTGATTTAAACCAGACGACACCAAAGGATAATTTTCCTTTGCCGGATATTGACGTATTAATGGATAACACAGCCGAGAATTATCTTTTCTCGTTTATGGATGGTTTCTCGGGGTATAATCAAATTAAAATGGCGAAAGAAGATAAAATTAAAACAACATTTGTTACCACCTAGAGAACATTTTATTATTACGCGATGCCATTGGGTTGAAAAATGCTGGGGCAACTTACCAGCATATTATTGTTGCCTTATTCCATGACATGATGCATCAAGAGATCAAAGTTTATGTAGATGATATAATCACCAAATCTAAAGAGAATGAAAACTACGTAGATATTTTGCATAAACTATTTGAGTAATTAAGGAAGTTTCAACTGAAGCTGAATCCTAAAAAATGCACTTTTGGAGTGACTTCGAGCAAATTGTTAGGTTTCATAGTTAGTAGAAGAGGGATCGAAGTAAACCTAGATAAAGTCAAGGCAATCATGAGCATACCTACGCCTAAGATGTCAAAGAAGTTAGAGGATTATTGGAGACATTAAATTACATCGCTTGGTTTGTATCACAACCAACTGATAGATGTAAGCTATTGTTTAAGCTATTGAGGAAGAATGCTACGATAGAGTGGGATGAAGAATGTGAGCATGCATTTGCTAAAATCAAAGAATATCTCATGAATCCTCCTGTACTGGTCACTCCACATCGGGACAGCCGTTGATCCTTTATTTAACAATTCTCCCCGAATCGATGGGGTGCATGCTAGGGCAAAAAAATGAAAAGGGAAGAAAAGAGCATCCTATATACTATTTGAGCAAGAAATTCATAGAAGGCAAGCAAAAGTACTTAGAAGTAGAAAGACCGTATTGCGCCTTAGTATAGGTGATACATAGACTCAAGCAGTACACTCTCTATTACTCAATAGAGTTGTTGACAAACATGACCCATTGAGGTATTTAACGAAAAAGCCAACATTGATTGGGAGAATATCGAAGTGACTGATGCTACTCTCTAAGTTTGATATCAAGTACGTGAGTTAAAGTTCAATCAAGCGATAGGTAGTGGCTGATCAATTGACAAAATACCCATTAGAAGATGAAGATGAAGGTTCAAAAGCACAATTTCTTGATGAAAATGTGATGGTGGTAAACGAATTGAGTAGTGAGAAGTTAGGATGGAAAATGCATTTTAATAGAGTAGCCAATGTGTTTGGATGTGGGATAAGAGCAGTATTGATGTCACCTAAGAATAACCATTTTTCTATGGTAGCAAGATTAACATTCCTATATACCAACAACATAGTAGAATATGAAGCCTGCATTTTAAGGCTCAAAATGGCGCTAAATATGGGAATATAAGAATTGGAAGTGTATAGAGATTCTTCCCTTAGAATTCTCCAAATCTTTAGGGACTATAAGATGAAGGACGAGAAATTAATATCTTATCACGAACATTTAAGCAAGCTAGTTGAAAAATTCCAAGAGATTTCATTCACTTACATTCCAACAATCCAGAATTAGTTTGCCGATGCATTGGCTACATTAGTGTCAATGGTAAAAGTAACAGATGGAATAGAAATTTAGCCCTTGAAGATTTAGGTGGAAGAAAAACTGGTTTTTTACCTTACAGTTGAAGGGAAGGGAACAAAAAAACCTTGGTATCACGATATCAAGAAGTTACTTCAAATGGGAGAATTTCTTAAAGATGCTGATGAAAAAGATAAAAAAACTTTAAGAAGGTTGGCTACTTGTTTCTTATTAAGTGGGGCTACATTATATAAGAGGTCACCAAATGCAACACTACTAAGGGATGTGGATGAAGAAGAAGTCGAGAAATTGATAAAAGAAGTGCATGAAGGAGTTTGCAGTCCTCACATGAATGGGTATGTGCTAACCAAAAAATTCATGAGAATGGGGTATTTCTAGATGACAATAGAATCAGATTATATCAAGCATGTGAGGCATTATCACTTGTATCAGGTGTACGCTAATAAAATCAACACTCCTCCCCAAGAATTGCATGTGTTGTCAGCTCCTTCGCCTTTCTCGATGTTTCACCAATGGCTTCAAACAAGCATAGATTCATTTTAGTCATGATTGACTATTTTACTAAGTAGGTAGAAGCAATGTTGTATGTTATGATGACCAAAGGAATAGTGGTCAAATTCTTGAAAAGAGATATTATTGCAAGATATGGTGCACCCAAGTCTATTATTACAAACAATGGGATGAATTTAAATAACAAGTTGATAGATGAAGTGTGCCAACGGTTTAGGATCAATCACAAAAATTCAACTCCATATCAACCTCAGATGAATGGAGCCATTGAAGCTGCTAATAAGAACATCAAAAGAATAATTGAGAAGATGGCGATCACATATAAAGATTAGCATAAGATGCTTCCCTTTGCTCTTATGGCCTACAAAACCTTAGTCAGAACTTCTACTAGTGCAACCCCATATTCATTGGTGTACGGAACTAAAGCGGTACTACCAGTGGAAGGAGAAAGACCTCCGTTCCGAATATTGGCAAAAACTCAACTCGATAAAGCAGAGTGGGTGGAGAAGAGAATAAAGCATTTGAATCTCCTAAATGAGCGAAAACTTGCAACGATATGTCATGGTCAATACTACCAACAGTGAATAATTTGAGCTTTTAACAAAATAGTACGCCTGAGGTACTTCAAAGAGGGAAACTTAGTGTTGAAGAAAGTGTTACCGAACGCAAAAGGCCCTAGGGGCAAGTTTACCCCAAATTACAAAGGCCCTTTTATGGTGAAAGGGATATTATCAGGAGGTGCATTAGTGTTGACAAAGATGGATGGCCCGGAATTAAGAGGATCCATGAATTTGGATGCAGTCAAGTTATATTGTCCATGAAAACAGAGATTTAATAAAGAATTCAATTTTTCTTGAATAGTTTGTAGTTAATCTTTCATCGTTTACAAGTAAAGTTGATATCCTTGAATGTTTTCGAATTTAGATGGTCATTGACCAACAAATACTCCACCAATAAACCCTGTTTCTTAGCAACATACACTTAAATACCAAACACTTACCATTAGTTTAAATCACTATATCAATTGAAATCAAATATTCTTAATAATTTAATCTTGCTCATTCGAAAAGAGATTTATTATTTAAAAGTCATAAAGAGTAAAAATTGAAATTTGCAATTAAACTAAGCAAATTCAAGACGTGGGCATGGTTCAGAAGAGAAAAGAAAATAAAATAAAAGAAGAAAGAAAAGAGAAAGGGAAAAGAGAAAAAAGAAGCAAGCACAAACCCTTGGAGAAATTCTTCTGATTGAATGAGTGAATATCGAGAGTCAATGTAAGCATGCCAATTAGTTGCTATCTAAGAAATCCTTTAGTCTCAGAAAAAATAATTTTGAAAAAAAGTCTTTGAAAAGAAATCTTTTTGAAAATCAATCTTGAAGAGATCTATTCTCTTCGGGTCACCAAAGTAAAATCAGTTTTTGAAGAGATCTATCCTCTTCAAATCATCCACAAAACCAAAATAAGTTTTTTTGAAATCTTGAAGAGATCTATCCTCTTCGAATTATTTGCCAAACCAAAACAAGTTAATTTTACCACCAGTGGTTCTTACTCTATCCATCGAAGATAGGCCCCCTTGAAATTTTTACTCTATCTTTCCAAGATAGATACCATTAATCCTTATCCCTCCAAGATAGGCCCCCTTGAAATTTTTACTCTATCCTTTCAAGATAGACACCATTAAACCTTAACCTTCCAAGATAGGCCCCTTTAAAATTTTTGCTCTATCCTTCCAAGATAGGTACCATTAAGCCCTATATTTGTAAGATAGGCCCTTTTGAAAATTTTGCTCTATCCTTGTAAAATAGACACCATTAAACCCTATCATTCTAAGATAGGCCCCTTAATCTTTTATTTTATGAGCAATTTATTCTTTACATCAACCTTTCAAGTTGATGTCCTTCATCAAAATAAAACATAGCTTAGTTAATCAGTTCAAAGTAGGGTTTGGCAAAAATGGATATCTCTTTTGTCTTTGTAACAAAGTTCTAATCGAACTTTACTACAAAGAGGGGCAGTTGTAGACCCCTCTTTTTTGCCATTTTTTTTTTTGTTTGTTAATTGAGCTAGGTTAATGGATAAAAATTAAAAAAATAATAATAAATGAAAAAACAAAAAAAGAAAATCAAGTTAGGAGCCAAGTCGTGTCAAGTTAGATTAAGTTAAGTTGTTAGATTAGTTATTGAGATGGAATGAATCAATTAGTTTTAGGCCAAACCAATTTAAGGGCTCAAAATCAGGATTTATTAAAGTAATTGGGCTAAATTGGATCAAGCTGGGCCTTAAAAAAAAGCCCAAACTAATTGGGGTTTCTAGAAGTTAGGATAAATTTAGGTTAAATCGCAAACAAATCTTTCGTATCTTTGATACGAAAGGTTTGATTTTAGAACCTATAAATAGGACATTGGTTAGTAATTCAAAGATACGAAAGGTTTGATTTTAGAACCTATAAATAGGACATTGGTTAGTAATCCCCACATACTACAACCACGCCACACATGCCACCACACCACCCTCACATGCCCCCATACACTGTTGCACGAGCACCACGCGCCACAACCACATCACACCGCATTACTGCCTAAATTCACATTGTCACCGCACAGCACCACTGCCTAAGCGTAGCCTAGATCCATACCACCAACACCACCGCCCAAGCATCGCCCACTGTTGCCCGAAGCATCATCCATCACTATCACCAGCATCACCCAAACCATCACCTAGTCCATCGTCACTGACGTCCCAAACCATCGCCCAATCACTTACCTGTATCGCCCGAGCCATCGCCTTCGCTTGCCCGTGTGTCGCCCGAGTCACCGCTTGTACCATCATCGAGCTCTCGAGCATGTGTCGCCTTAGCTCTCGCCCGTGTTATTGCCCTCTCTCGCCCAGTTGCACGCCCATCTACTTGCCCATTCACTTGCCTACGCATGCCCAAGCCATCGCCCGTACTCGCCCACAGTGTCGCCCAGATCACTGCCCAATACCGACGATCCAATGCTAGGTAATTTTTTTATTTATTATTTTTACGAATTTGCTTTATTGGTTATTTATTTTTATTATTAATTAATTTTTTGTGTTTAAGTGTAGGTTTTTTTTATATTGCAATTTTTGTTAAATTAGGTTTTTTTTTTGAAAAATCACATTTTATTTAAAAATACATATATTTTTTACACTTAGTGGTTTTGGAAAAAATTAAAAAAAATCTAAATTGATTTTTTTTTTAAAGAAAGGATAGTTAATTAGGGTTTTTGTTTAATTTAGGAAAATTAGATTTTTTAGAGTTTTTCTTAAAATAATAAATTGATAAAAAATCTAAATCTAGCTCGATTTTCAAAATAAAAATGACCTACTCACTAAAAATTTTATAAAAAAAAAAAGAACCGCGGTCAGTTTGATCCCGATTAGCGAGTACGTAGACACCTTCAGAACAACCGTTAAAAAATAAATTTTTTCCCCTTTTTAGAAATACATAATAAAAAATAATAATAATAAATATCATTTTTAGTTAATTTTTCCTATTTAGGTATATTTTAATATTTTTATAAAAATTATAAAAAATAAAGCCCATCAAGTTTTTTTTATTTTCACATGGTGACTTAGTTTTAATAGATTAGCCCCCGAACCCAATTTTCTAGTTTAATTTTCTTAAAATTAATTTTTTTAGAATATTTACAGATTAGTGGTCAAATTAGGATTTTCCCACTCAAAAACCCTAATTCCTAATTTTATTTTTACCGATTAAATCGGTTGGTGACTTCATTTAAAAAAAAAAAAAAAGAACATTTCTTTTCCTTAGTTTAATGTAGAGTAATTTATATTAAGCGAACTAGGTTTAATATAGGTTAAATTAAGGAAACCAAAATAAGGCTCGACAATTGATACTTTAGTATTTAAGCGCATTAATATATGATCAAATAAAATAAGAAGCACAAACATCTAAAAGTGAAAGTTACTTAGATTTAGACATTGCAATTTTTGGAAGCAAATTGATGAATGGTGTTTTGGGCTTAAAAAGGACCATGTGCAATGTTAGGTCAATATGTTTAGGAGTTTCTATCCTTAAGAGCTTTCATTGTTTTTATTTTCTAGATACCATACATAGCTAAGATCATAGATGCATTACTACCCTACTACAAACAGGGTAGAGGCATTTGGCAAGTGCAATTGCTACTTATCTATTTCCATATCATAGAGTGGCACTTACCTAATTGGGTGGCATGATAGTACATTTGACATTGTTTTAGGCTTTCTTACATTATTTAACTTCTTGGTCGGGTTTTTAACTCTTGTTGGGCCTTAGTTATGTGTAAGGGTTTAAGATATTTAAGTTTACACTTATTCTTTGGTCTACTTTTAGCCTTTTAATTTAAATGCCTAAATAGTAGGGTTTTGGCTTCATTTTAAGTAGGTTTACCAAATAGGCTTCCTTTTTGTTCTAATGGGCTTAAGGAAAATTTATTGTGCCTTTACATAGACCTTTTATTTTAATGTGGCTACTGGTCATGTTAACATAGGCTTCTTTTATCAGTTCTAGCCTTATTGGAGAATTTTAGCTTATTTAAGTGACATAATTATTTGGGCTCAAAACTTAACACATTTTAATAGGTGTTTTATGTTGCATCTCAACTCCAATGAAGGATGTTTCTTGGGACACTAGGTTTATTCTTAGGCCCTATTCATGATTTCTAGCTTGATTTTGTATCTAAACCTTTAGTTTAGTAGTTATCTCACTTAAACAAGTTCTAAACCACTATTATCTTGCATAAAGTACTAATTTATGAAATTTTAAGTGTATAGTTAGCTTGGTTTTCCTACAACTATAGCTTAAGGGTGTCTTTTCAAGCCTAAATTTTGATACTTTTCTTGTTAAACCACATTAACCACTAAATGAAGTTTTAGAAGGATGATTAGACTGAAATATCAAGAGAAAGTCATACCTAGTGTCGAGTTGAAAATCTCATTTCCCTTTTTCCTATTTAGATTTATACTACATTCGGTTTAATATAAGTTTCTCTTCCATATTAGGAAAAGTTTGAATTTTGAAAAACCATCTTTTTAAAAATGGAGTCACCACTTGACTAAGTTAGGAAAAAGAGCAAAATTAAAACCCATGGTAGATAAACTATAATTTTAGTTGCTATTCTACGAGTTTCTTTCTATAAAAAAAAAAAAAAAAGGTTTTAGAAAAAGAAAACTAGAGATTAAGAGACCTGGGGACTAACTTATTAAGACCTTTGCAATTACCATAAAAGAAGTCTACAAAATAAAGAATTGGACATTGAGTCTTCTAGGGGCTTTTTCAAAATAAAAAGGGGTTTATTATTAAGAAAGTGGGAAAGTTATTTTTCTTACATATTTTAGGGCTACTAAAGTGCTTACATACCTGTTACCTAAGTGTAGGTCCACATAGTTCTAAAAATATTTTATGAAAACTTTAATAGGTTGGTCAATTTTATTTACAAAATATTCCACTTTAAGTTCTAAGCCATTGATCAATTTTTCATAAACATTTCTAGTCCAATCTTGCAAAATCTTAGAAATTCTTAATTTTAAAAATAGTTTAGTTAAATATTTTATTTATGAAAACCATTTTTTAGACGTGAGAAAACCCTTTATAAAAAAAAAAAAAAACCTTTTGATTTTGGAAATATTCTCTTAATAATAAAAATATATTTACGATATATATAAACACACCATACAATATACAATATCAATAAATCACGCAACCATCATATATTATAAGTATATTATATATTAATTATCACATAAAGTCACACATTACTATAAAATTACATATATACAAGCTTAGGTTATCAATATATACATTTAAATAGTATGTAAATATTTCATTTTATGACAAATATTATTCTTATGTCACAGAGCATATCATTGCACATTATATCATAACATCTATTACATTATAACCTCATTATTTAATTAATTTACAAGTTGGGAATAGTTTACAAATTGAAAGCCATATTACAAGTCTCAAGAAAATATTAATTCTATAAATGTTACACTCAAGAGTTACATACCATATATGATACGATCATTCAATTTAATCAATATATTATATGTCATGTACCATACTACACAATTAATCATACACCTATCACATTGTAGTGTTTATATGCATTATACATTACAAATCATAGTTTATAATATAATATAAAGCTCAAAAGTACCTAAACATGTTACATTTCACAATATATTAGCATATTATATCTTCTTATGCAAACTACATAAATTACATTTTATTTGATAAATTAATATCACAACACAGTACCTTACTATACACTTCACACAAACAATTTATTTCACATGTTATGGATCAAACATGCATCAAGCAAGCAATTTACAGAAAAACAAACAAGAGAAAAGAAACTTACCTCGCATGCTAGTGAACCATTTGCTAGTTAAATCACTTTCAAGCCTATTCTTAGTAAGGTGGTGGCAATTCCCAACTCTCTACTCATCAATTGTCACAAACCCTCTATCAATTTTTAGGAATTACAATTGCAAGATCCTCAATTTTTTAAAAAACTGAAGAACTTCATGAACAAACTCAAAAATTGGGTGCTCTTGATTCAAACTAAAATGAAATTTGTATGGAGCATATTTAGGTGAAATTGGATTGAGTTTTTATCCTTAAATAGTTACAAACATCTTCATATCTTTGATTTGCTTCAATCTACCCTAAGGAATGAGAAATTGAACAGAGAGAGGCTAGGTCATGTGGTGAAACTCTTATAGAGAGAAATGAATGATTTCTTGAATGTCGGAGCTTGTTAATTGTTTATATCTATTGGAATGGATGGTAGGTCCTATTTATGGTATAAGGTTGGGATTGAGGCTCCTTTTTTTATTAAAAAAAAATGAATCTTTTTTTAATTTTTATCGATATAAGCACAAATGGTTATTTTTCCTTTTGATCCAATTTCATCACTTTTTTTTAATTAAATTCTTGGAAATTAAATAAGCAAAACTATCCTACATTGTCTATTTACCTATTCTATGCCTTTGTCTCGTGATGGGTTTGCACAAAAAAAGATCTAATTTACCAAATGCAACAAGGGTGCATATATTATATATATAAAAGTTATCTGATTTTATTATTTTTTCTTGATGCATTTTCCCTCAATAAAATTTCACAATTTTTTATACCATGAGAATATACTTTGTACTCTTTCAATTCCATATTTTGTCATGATTTTATATGTACAAAAATCCATTGAAATCACATAGAAAAATGCGGATAGATACCATGGCCAACTTGCCATTTTTTCTTTCGAGCTTCTAGTTCTAGTCTTTAACATTTGACGGGGAGGGGGTAGAATGCAAAGGGTAAAAGCTTGACCCATCATACCATGTAGCACATTGTAAGTGCCACCATCGCATTACCACCTACTACATTGAACCACATCACCATCACATAGCCATTCTTAAATGGTGCTACATAACACCTAAAATTGAGTGTCATGTGGCACCACCTTACGTTGACACACATCACGATCTTCAAGTGTTAGATGTTGCCTCTTTTTTTCTTTTCTTTTTTTTTCCTTTCTTCTTCCCCCTTTTCCCTTCGTTTTCCTTTTTTTTCTTTTTCTATTTTTTTTCTTCTCCTCCGCTACTATCTCTTTCTAATTTTTTTTTTTTTGCCTTTTCCTTCTTTTTAATTTTTTATTCCAAAAGCTTCCTAAAAACTCCTACTTAATTAAAAAAATCATATTCCCTTCTTTCACATATTATGTAGTCAAATAAATATATATTCAAAATTTATTCAATTTAAATAAATTAGGAACTCGATTTCTTCTAGTGTTTGGCTTTTATTCAAAAAACTTTCAATAGCCATAAAATGGTCATTTTAAACTTGATTAAGGCATGATTTGAGGTTATAATCTTTAAAATGTCTATTTTTGAGATTCTTCAAAATAAATTAGTTCAACTAGGCTCATAAAAGTTAATTTTCAATAAATGCCCATCTTTATTCAAAATTCCTAATTTGGTCAAATCGCTTATACCTCTTTTAACTCTAAAGTATATTTTAGACTTTAGAAAAGCATTCCTACCCCAAACTAACTCAAATGGACCCTGATGCGATATTTTTTGTGATTTTTCACTTTTTAGACTTTCTTTCTTTTTTTTTTTTCTTCTTACTCAGTTTTTTTTTTTTTTTTGGGGGTGGGATGGTTTTCTTAAG
>JAMXBB010000012.1:54264625-54278321 GCA_024138015.1 Lumnitzera littorea | reverse complement strand
GGGGGGGGGGGGGGGGGGGGGGGGGTGTAATTTTTTGTATTTTCCAATTTTTTATATTTTTTTTCTTTTTTTTTAATTTTCTTATTTATTGGCCTTTTCCCTACAATTAGAGTTCCAAATTAAATATGAACTTAAGGCAAGTAAAAATGGGGTATTTATACTCAGATTTTGTAACACCCTTTACATGTTAGGAGAAGAAAATATAATCATTGAGATGCCTATTAGTATAGCAGTTGGGAGCAGGTCAAAACTTTGAAGTTAAACATACTCAGACTGGGTTAATCTTAAGATGGTTGACCTTCTAGGAAGCTGCTACACCAAGAGACAAAACTATATAGTGTTCCATACCAAAGCAAATAATACCTCAATGGGAGGAGTTCCGATCGAGTCATTACATGGTGGTATCAGAGCACTCTACTAGCCGAAAGGGTAAGTCCCTGTTTATTAACGGTCCTAGACCTAAGCCTATGTAACAAAACTAGCAAAAACGTCAACTCTATAAGGAGGGTAGAATGTAATATCCCTTACATGCTAAGAGAAAGAACTCTAATTATCAAGGCATTTTTTGGTATGGTTGCTTGAACCACGTTGAAACTTCGAAATTAAGCGTGCTCGGACTAGGTCAATCTTAGGACGGGTCACCTCCTAGGAAGCTGCTGCACTAAGGAACAAAACTATGCGATTTTCTATGCCAAAGCGGACAATACCTAAATAGAAGGAGTTTCGACCAAGTCGTTATAGATATTGGGAGAGTTACAACAAAGGAGATAAACATTTAAGGGTAAATTCAAATGGGAAATCAACATTTCGAAAAGTTTAAATAAGAAATTAACAATTCATGAAGCGGTTCAAACGAGAGATTAACATTTCATAAAGTTCAAATAAGGAATCAATGTTTCATGAAATAGTTCAAATGACAGATCAACTTTTTATGAAGTGATTTAAACAAGAGATCAACATTTAGTAAAGTTCAAATAAGGGATCAACGTTTCACAAATGGTTCAAACAATTTTCTAGATTGCTATTATGAATCCTTTATTTAAACCGCGTTATGAAATATTAATTCATTATTTGAACTTTCCAAAATGTTGATCCATTTTATTATAATTCTCCCCTTAGATTTTATGCTAAATATTGTTCTTCTAGCACTTCGTCTTGATTACTAGCTTATATACTTCAAGACTTTATCATGTACCTAGAGTCCCTACAATTTTACATGTAATATCCTTCCAAATCCTACACTTACAAGCAATGCTATCGAACCCAAGTCAGAGCTTTGACCTAGACAAGGCTATAGGTTGAAGGTCCAGGGATTGAACCAAGTTCACTAAATTTTCTAAAATATTACCTCTACATGCATATAATTACTATTATTGATTCTTTTAATGAATTTTTATATTCAATTTTATTTTTGAAACTATGTAAAAAAAGACAAATGTAGTTAGTAAAAAGGAATTAAATCCCCCTTTTTTTCACTCAATTGCTGACTAACTTCTCAAATTTTTATCATAATAAAATGCATGTGTCAATAAATATAGGTTTTTCTAACATTAAATAATAAATAATAAAATTACAATGGTAGAAACAAATAAGTAACATGTAAATGATCAATAAGTGGTTAGTAAAATAACAAATTAAACCATCACGATGACTCATTTTATATGTATCTTCTTCATCAATGAATTACTAAATTATTCCCAACATTTGGTTAAGGTTAACAGATATTGGCATCAGTAATAGCATCTTGTTCCACATGGGAACATTGTAATTATGTTGAGAGGCTCATAGATATAAATGAACTCCTTCAGCTTTGTTGATATGTGTGATAAGTCCTACTTCGAATTCTTCTAAATTTGATTGAGAGTCTAATAAGTATAAAAGGATTTCTTAAGCCTCTTGTATGTCATGTACTTATAACATGGGGGCTGTGATGTATAAGCGTTTAAATGTGAGCCCAAATGGGTTCTTTCATTATATATTTTAACTGTTACTAGTGCGTTTTGAACTATCTAACTTGGACAATTCTAAGTGAAACTTGGTTCACTCATCTAGTTTGACAATGTGTCTCCAAGCTCCTTTTAAGTCCAAGTATTTTAAGACAACTAAATCAGCATACAGACCGGTTCACAATTGAACTAATTCAACTAACCAAGCCCGTCTTACAAGTCCTTACATAATGAATCCTTACAAGAAAATGCACATACAAATTTGTATGTCATAATTTGTCCCTATTACATCAAATACTAAAATAATGTACAAAAGAAAGGCTATATGAAAAGGAAGACTTTACTACACTTGTGTGAAGGATGGTGCCCAGGATGAGCTCCTTCTAGCTTCAATTTTAGGTTCCTTTGTGCATCCTGAGCTCTCTCTAAGGTTATCCTTAGGAGCTTCCTTTGTTGGTCACTTGAAATAGTAGGATGTGGTGGATTGTTGGCTTAGAAGAGTGGTGGTATGATGGGGGGAAAAGGTATTGGATATGGGGGTGAACTAGGGTCTTTGACTGGAGCTTGAGGTGGTGTTGATGTGGTAGCTTTTGATGATGAATTAAGGTAGAGAGTGGGGAGCTTTAAGGGTTATCTTAGAATGGGTATAGAAGAAGATGAGAGTGAGTAGAGTGCATGAAGGAAAAGTAAAGTAAGGGTGTGTGTATATGGACTGTAGAACCAGTTGAAATAATGGGAGGTTTTCTTTCTTTTTTTTTTTTTAGAGGGGAGGTGCATGTTGGATTTAGAGTTTATGTGACACTTTACTTGTTGGAATAAAAAACAATAAGGGTTTGTGTGTATGTACCAATGGGAAGAGGGAAAAGTGAGGGATTGTAAAAAGTGAAGTGTGAAAGTGTACATAAGGAAAAGAGTGTCGACTATTAGGGAGTGGGAAAAGTGAGTTTTCAAATCTCTAAGTTATCCATTTTCGGTGATTAAAGTGTAGCTTGTTTGACAACATCCCAAAATGGAAAAACTTGTCTTGGTTGGTAAGGGCATTGGTGTAATATCCTAGATTTCGAGCTCATACGTTTACTTAGGATCCAAACCCCTAAATTTAAGGCATCAGGTTATAATATTTGTTTAATTTCAAATTTTACAGTAAGGTTAGAAAAGTTAGATGAAATTATTCAAGTAAAATCAATTTCTCAAAATAAGCTATATAAAAATATTAATATAAAAAAACGTCAATTTATCACTAAAGTTGATAAATATCGAAAATATGAAATTCAAACATTTAGATATAATGGAATATTAGAGATAAGTTATTTAAATTATAAAAATAATAAATGAAGTTGAATTATACATGTATTAACGTAGAACATGCATTATTTGTATTAAATACACATATATAATAAGAAATTATTATTTAAATAAGGTAAATTAATATAAAAAATGGGGAAATTAATAAAAAAAATGCAAGGATGAGTCATCATACCTATATAGCAACTTAGGACTAATTTGGATGATGAGTTAAAAGGAAAAAAATGAGGAAATGACATCTCATGCATTAAAAATCCAAATAAATAACATATGTAAGCCATATGTCTAATTTTTATAAATTCTCATCCATTTGGAAAATGTAAATAGGGCTTTTAAACTTCAAAAACAACATTTTGGAAGTTTGATAAAAAAAAAATAGAAAACCACTCAAGAAAATTTCAAAACAAATTAGAAAAAAATAAGAAAATTAGAGCAAAAATAAGATACGGAATCTAATCAAGTCGGTTCAATAAGCTATTAGTGTCCAATTGTGGTGGCCATTTGGGGTCAAGGAAAGCACCACTAAAGGAGGTGTTTTGACAAGGTTAGATGGTCGGAGGCGGCCAATTTAGGTGGACCAAATTTCTATCTAAAACTTTGTAATTTTTTTAAAAATAGCAAATGATATTATTTAATTATGAAACTTGGTTTTCTGGAGTTATTTTACATATAGAATAATGTAATAATTTTATCTTAGTGAAATAATTATTTGAAATATAAGGTGCTTAAGAAATGGCTCTGTTTGGACAAAAATTGAATTAAATTTTAGAAATCGTAAATAATGCTCTTTCAAGTTAAAAAATTGCATGTGACATACTCAATATATGTATTTAATTGTATTAACAATAATTTTTTAAAATAATTATGTTTACTATTTATTGTAATTATTTTGAGATAAAATTGATAATTTCGTTGTTTTAGTGAATTAATTAGTTTTTAACAAAATCAAAATATGAGCTCTATGTATTATGATTTTTGAATGTTCATAATGATGTTTGAGACACTTGAATTTTATCTTGTGATTAAATTCACTTATTCTCTTAATTTTCGCTAATTTTGAATTAAAATCTCTATTTTCATAAAAATATATAATAGCTATTTTAGTATAATTCATGGTCAATAATTAAATTACGTATTTTTGTGATTCTATAGGATTTTTTGTGGAATGAATCAGGCTCGTATACTATTTCTTATATATTTTCATAATATAAACCTATATATTAGCTTAATATATGATATAGTAATTAGTACTAATGTGATCTTTGTTAAATATGTAAAGGATTAGTATTTTGGAGTACATAATGAATGCTGACCAACTCGAGGAAAGAGGAATTTCATGACTTCTAATTTAGATTTAGGATTTAATTGAGTTAATTATGAGGTTATAATGAAATACAGTCGAATCAGTAACACGAAAGGGTATTTTTGGATATTTGGAAATATTGGTTAGTCATGATTCTTAAGATATCTTAATAGTACTCAAAATAACAATTGTGAAGATATAAAGTTTACTGAAATCAGATATAAAATGAATATCATACAATCGGATTAAGCTTAGAAGCGCAATAGCGAAAATGCATAAGAACTTAGTATTGACCCAATGGTTGACTTGAGGCCTATGCGTATTTTTCTAAGTGTAATAGATAAGGAACAACCACATCATAAAGTTTAGGATTTTACGCTACTGTCGAGCTCGAGTAAGTGGATATTTCCATTTTTGTGCTAGTAGACCTATGTCTACTTGACTTAGAGTTAGTTATGTTATAAATCGTAATGAGGTGTTGGATTGATTGAATACTTGATTCTGTTGAATGTGTGTTGAAAAAGTGAAATGTTTCCTTGTGTATAACTGATTCATCAATATGTATTTCTATTTGGAAAACTTAGAAACCAAACTGTTCTTTAGGGTGTTCACCTAAGCGAGCCCTATGCAAAGAAATGAAATATAAAGCTAAGAAACAAAACTAAAGTTGAGATAGTTGAATTGTTTTTAACGTGGAACTTGAGATTTGTGCCTAATACTAAGTTATTGTACTGTTTACTACATTCATGGCATGGCACGAAAGGACCTACAAGTCAAGTTTCTAAAAAGCTTGAAAACTGTTGAGTTAGCTTTAGGACATATAGAATACATTGCTCAACTTATTCTAGCCACATTGAGTGATTGACTACGTATTGAATTTTTAAACCATAGAGGGTGGTTTTGTTGGAGGTCCTACTCCCAAGTAACTTCTTGTTGCTCTAGATTTATGGACGTTGTATCTAGATGCTCGGGTATGTCAACTAACCGAATAAGGAATTGGAAAAGCATAAGATATCGGTATCAATACATATCACATGCATGAGCATAGCACGGATTTTTTTGCATACACAGTTTGTATTGATAACTCAAGTTACAAGATTTAATGTCTTACAGTACTAATCTATGTAAATATATGTATATGCATTCTATATTTTGTTTTATCCACTATCACTTAACTCACAGAGTATTGAAGGGATACTTATATATCATTAGGTTATGAAGAAAACTGACGGGGCAGCATCGGTTGGGGGAAAAAGTCTTTTGAGAGGGCCTAAGACAGAGTCAACCATTTTTAAAGAAGTTTGGTCGTATTTTGTTTTTATTCCTATAAAGGATCTATACATATATATATAAGAGGTACTATATTTTAGGTTTGGTTATGTTGACAAATGTAAACTTTTGTATAAACTAGTATTAAGCTAAACTCCGTTATAGTACACTTTTGTTATAAATAGAACTTTTGTTGAGTACAAACAAGTATTCATTTGTGATGGTACATCCTGTGCTATGCTAAGATGTGACAATTGGTCACTTCATCCTTAGAATGATACACTAACTATTTAGTTGGAATTTATGCTACCTTAGTTAATCTTCTAAAGGATGTAACTAGTTAGTTTGCCTAACCATTTGAAGATTCAAGAGGAAACATGCATGCATGATTAATACATGAATAGGGTAGCACTATAAGCATGGGACATGTAAGATTTTTCCTTTTTCTTTATTTATTTATTTAGTTAATCTAACTAAGAATTAATTTAACATAATTATTTAATATCTTTTAATATTTTACTTTGACTTTGTTGTTGATATCAAATTGTATAAGTTAGAGAAATCTTATGGTTCCAAGTCAAATTGGGGTTTTAATTAAATTTAAGGTTTCATTTTAGGGTTTTACAATTTACGTATATGGTTAAGGTTTTTCAATTCTTCACTTAAGGTATTAGGGCTCATTTTTAGTCAGGAGTTCAAAGTTTATCGATTCTGATTTAATTTTAAATTTATTGATCCTATAAAATATCAACAAATGCTCATGCTCGATTCCAAGTCCCAATCGAAAAATTCACAAGGTTTACAATGTATGCTAATACAGTTTGATTCTTCTTTTGTATAGTCTAATATACTAGCCACATTAAGCTTGTTAACATTATATAAGAGGCACAAGCAATTGCAGCTACAACCCAGCATCTCCTTAAGGTCTATAGAGGAGTAACATTGTTCCTTGAAGATCATCAAGAGAAGCTATAGGTTCCTCGAGCTCGTGCAGCCTATAGGTGGGGAGGGTGTTGTGGTAGGGCTTGTCATTAAGAACCACCTCCAAATTAGTCTCCTTCTCTACCACTAGATCAATCTTTTTCTCTTCTAAACCTACCAATCCCACACTACTCTCCATTATCTCATGAATCAACAGGGTTTAGCACTTTAGTGCCTATTGTCTCATCACAGCTTACATTAGATCTTACATCGTTTCACATGTTTGTTACTAATCTAGCCTCCACTATGATAATGACCCTGCTTAATCATTATGTTTATAAGCATCCAACAAGTTTTGATATGCATAAGGGCATTACATAGATAGATCCATTACATATTGCATGGATGAGTCACTACCAATATCATACCCTCAGGGAAATGCAATTGCAAGTACTTTACAACCACTTATGACAAGCCAGTATCAAAGACAATGCTATAGGCATGATTAGTCATCAATTGTTGTTTTCCTATATATGTATATGTGTTATAAAGAAAACTACAAAGAACTTTTGACATTTGTAAATGACAGTTGCATTAGTAAAGTGTTCTTCATGTAATTATGATTGTAATTTCATTTAATTATATTGTTGTTTTTGTTATGCTATTGAGGTATACATAGAGTTTAGTTGGATCCATAAAGGGTTGATAGATTTCGTATTGTTCTTTGGAGTGATGACAAGATTGGGAGGTGCTTAGAGTTTAAACAAAAGTTATGGAATGGAGTTTTTCATTATAGTTGATTTTTGCATGTATATTATTTTTGTAGTTTTAGGCTGGGTCTATTGCAAAGTCAATTGGGTATCAAGTTACAACACAAATCATAGGTGGAGGCTACAATTTTGAAATCACATAAAGAAAATGTGATTCTTAAATCACATGTACATGATGTGATTTCTTTGCTTTCCATAATCAAATTATCTTAAGTTAATTAAATCACATACCCAAGATACAATTTCTCTATAAAATTCGATCAAATTGAAATCATATCTCCTTCCTATGATTTCATAATAGTATTTGGAGAATTAGTTTTGCCAAAACCCTATTTTAAAAAATAGTTTGCCTACAATGGGTAAAATGACCTTTTTCTCCACCCCTATGTATGTATATAGTATATATGAATAATGAGAAAGTTACCCATGATGACATATGAATAATGAGAAAACACCTGATAAATAACTTCTCATGAGATATGTGAAAATTATATATAGAAGGCAGCTCTACATTTGTCCAAATTTTGAATCCAAAAAAAAAAAAAAAAAAGTTGGCTAAACTCATAGATCTTGCATTTAAGGATCTCTTATTTCAAGATGTTCCTTTTCATTTTTACCAAAACTAAAATAAATTATCCAGCTATTTAGAAGCAAACTTTACAACCTTTTAGGGTATTATTGTTATTATTTATATTGTTGGTGGTGGTGGTGGTTCTTGAGAATCTTAAAACCTAATTTCATGTTAATCGAGTAATGTTATTTCCATTCATTGTTTATTCTATTTTCTATGCTGACAATGTTTATTTCTTGGGTCATGGAGGGAAAAATCAAAAAGAAAATTGTTAGATCAATAGAATAAACATCTAGCTCCAGAATTGAAGATTATAATACGTACTGTCTTGTAACTGATCAATAGTTGGCGAGTAATCGCACTTATAGAGAAGTTTTCCTTTTAATTACTAAGAATAACATGATATAGGTTAAATAATATGAACATACATGATCATTGCATGGATCAACCCAAGTGCCATGTCTTTAATGCTGCCAATAAATCAAATTTAGAGAGCATGTTTTTAGGTTGTCTTTCGTTAGATACTAACGAAAAGCTTGTTTAATTAGAATAACGTGGGAAAATAGGTAGTTACCACGTAAAATTAAATGATCTCATAAAAAGAGAAGACGACATTTTCTTTTATTACCTTATTTGATTTTTAAGCAGCTTACTGATTTTGAATTTCAGACATTTTTCTTTCTGTTTTTTTTTTTTTTTGTTCATAAATTGCTATTACAACCATCGGAAAGGAAAATCAAACTTCATACATCCTGTTATGAGATCAATATTCATATCACTTAGTTAAAAAGGTATAATGTCGTTACATCTCCAGTTTTTTACATTAAATCAAAAACTTTGAACATATTGCCTAAGAGAATTACCTTTGAGCAGATCACCTACTATTTAATAAATTGAAATAAGTAAGCTCTTCATTTAATCAGCTGCATTTGACACGCCAACGTATATGCTTCCATAAAATTCATTCTAACTATATATGAGTTTGGATCCTCAAATTTCGACCAACAATCTGTCTAACTATGACCGTATTAACAATTTGATTGTTTTAATAGCTTACATGGCAAAAAGAAATTTTTAAATTTAAAATTAAGGGGAAAAAAAGGACACCAGCATATATAATGATAACCGATTATATAATTCCCAATACTTTCTACTAATAGAACCCTATCTAATTAAGTAAATCCCTATTCCTAAGTACGATACAACACAATACATCAAAGCTGCCAAAAAAGTATGATACTTCAATTAGAATTGCACTAATGATGCTAGAGAACTCAATAAGCAAAATTCAAATTCCCGAACTCAAAGGTTCTCAGTGTCTACTTTCCAGGGAAAATAAGTCTCGTGTACAACTTCACGACAATCGTTTCCCCTTTAATTTGGAAATCGACAGGTCTGCACCTCCAAACCCCTCCATGATTGCTTTAGCTGAAGGAAACTCTGCTCTGGTTGTCAAACTAAAAGGTTAAATTAACAATCAGTTAGCAGCTATCAAACACCTTGGCTTCAGAATATTACTCAAGTTCAATGCACACTTAGCACATACATCTAAAATTTTCAGATTTTTTTGATAGTCGGCAGTTAAAAAGAGATTTTTTTTCTTTTTTTTTTTTGCGTTTTTTTTGGGGGTGTGGGGTTTGGGGGTTGGAAGAGGGAGAGTGGGGGAATAGAAGATGTAAGCGCGCATATACATTCAAAAGTCGATGGGAATTCATACTCCAACATGCACAGTAACATAGCTGAATGTACTATAACACTTGAATATTTCCCTACAATAATCTAATAAATTGAATGACAATAAAATGCGACATGGCCTCACAAAAATGCAAACATAAGTTACTGCTGATGTATGTAAATAACTAAAGAATACAGATGCCTCAATATATAAGATGGTAACAACGAACTAAACATGTCAACTCAATCATAACAGAGAGTTGGATTAAGTTACATTAGTAGGAGGGATTGATTTTGAGTGAGCATATATTAACTTTTTTTGGAAAAAAATTTCCTCCTAAGAAGGGTTTAGCAGTATAGTCCGATGGTTCCCACTTCCTCCATCCCACCATCAATTTATAATCTTTAGATCTGTATCGTCTCACCATCAATTTATATTCATTAGATCTGTATTGTTGAAAAAGCAATTAGTTCGAAAGTTCAGATCGAATTAATATAAAATCAAAGGTTAGATGAAGGGCTAGACTGGTCTCATCAAAAACATGGATAGGACCATAAAAAAATCTGAGACTAGGCTTAATGAAATATGAACTTGTTTTGTTCCCGCAAGTTTCTTTCATGGTTTATCGACTAGGCTATGGAATCCTGGTCAAATCAGATCCACTAAGATTTCTTTATCCAGTAAATTTCTTTTGTGTAGGAATATATACAAGAGTGTGCTCAAGGGGCTAGAAAAATAAAACTGAGTCACTGTAGTGGGTATCGAGTAAAGCAAATGAAGAACATGATGTCCTTACTTCAAAAGGGCTCGATAAGATTCTATACTAGCTTAGCTGCAGTTTAACAGAGTACAAGTGGAAAATATTCTTCTAGCTAAGACAGGGGCAGGTCAGGTTGCTCCCCGCCCACCTGTCATTTCGTTCCTCCTAAAGGAAGTAGTATATAGCAGCAAACAAAAGCTTCCACTCAACATTCACCGTAGCTAGACATACAAACAGTTGTCCGCTTTAGCAAAGTTTTGCATCTCTTGACGCTAACTAGAGAGCAGTTGCAGCTTAATTGTATATGGTGCAGCCATTGTCATAGGAATGTCTATTTTCTTTTTTTTTTTTAATTTTATTTTCTTTTGATGCTTCTAATGTGAATTCAAAATTTCAACTATCCAGTAAAATATGAATATTAATGTCTATCATAATAAGCTGCATTTTTAAGTTTATTGATTTATATTCTAATTCCGTTAACTCGTCAAAGCATTACAAACAATGTGAGAGAATAATCCAACTGCTATAAACTGAAATTAAAGATTTTAAGCAATATTTGAAGAAAGTAATGTATAAAAATAAATAAATAAAAATGCAGATTTTAGTTTTGGAGTTCAGTTGTTAAGTACATAAGATCACTGTTTACAGATAATCCTAACTAGGTTAGTAGCAATGAATGTTATTACCGACCCTAACTCCCCTACAACATTTAATCTATGAACCTACAACAATAAATGCTAAATCCACCAGCAACAAGAAATAATTAACTATTCAATCATTCCTACAACATTAAAGTGAAAATTTTAATAACATAGAAGGAAATTTTACCCCAATCATGACATCGTCAAGCATTTTACACATGTATAAGGGTTCATTTTGAGAAAGCATATAAATAATATAATCTTCTTTAAAGGCATGTTTGGTTTGTCATCGGTGTCCTTTTGGTACACTTTTGGCATTGGTTCAAACCGAGTGCTTTGCCAAAATCAAAACATAAGATACCGAGCAAACAAGATCAGATGCAGATGTGTTACAGACAAAGAACAAATGAAACAGACAAGCCTTAATACAAATCTATGATTTGTTGCATAAAAAACTCTAGTAGTTGAAGCCCAATTGTATATGATGCAGCCATTGTCATTAGGAATATCTTCTTCTTTCTTTTTTTTTTCTTTTTCCTTCTTTTGGTTTTGGTTTTTGTGTTGGGGTGCCTGGATGGGTTCTTTTGATACTCGCAAAAGATGAAATTAGAATTTCTGCTATACCATAAAATATGAAAATGAATTTTTTATCAGAATAAGAAGTTACGTTTTTATTGATCTATATTCTATTTCTTTGACTCATCAAAGCATTAAAGCAATGTGGGTGAACATTCCAACAGATACAAATTGAAATTTAATAATTTAAGCAATATTAAAAGGAAATTTTTAAGAACCTAAAAAGAAATTTATCCCGATCATGACATCATCAAGCATTTTTCATATGTAAAGGGCTTACTTTGAGAAAGCACAAAATCTTCTTTAAGAGTGTTCGGTTCATTATTGGTGCGCTTTGGTATGGTTTTTGCATCGGTTCAAAACCAGGTACTTGGCCAAAAAAGATAAAAGTGAAAATTACTCTTACCAAATACAAATTACTCCTTATCAAATGAGCTGATACAAATATATGATTCCATGCATAAGAAACTTGAATAGAAAACTGCAAGGCATTGATATAAAGAACGTCCAACCATATAAAACATGATCTGCTTCTGTAGATTCACACTTGAGCAATGGATAATACAGAAACTTTTATATTGGGAAAGCAGTTACCTGCTGCGCACTACTATACATGGCATCCCTATTCGCTCAGCTGCTGTCACCCCAGATTGACTTCCTGCTATAAGAACACAATTGAAGACAGAAGCCCCAGCATTTTCTGCAGCTGTGCGCAACGCAGCAACAATCTTGTCCAAGCTAGACAATCCAACATGTAAGGAAAAGTTCATGAGGTAAGAGAAACAATCTTGCTTTTTTTTAATGCTTGAAGTCAAGAATCTGAATATGAAAAGAAAGGGGATGGCCATATTCAACAGTCTTTTTCACTAGCCTAATAAATGCAAACAAAAATAATGTAATGGAAGAAAATCACTTTTCTAGCAAAAATTAGAACCTAATGTTTGCAATGATCACTTATTTCCCTAGTTTCTTTTACATGTAAAAATACAAAAGGAACTTCAAAGGAAACAGAGAGAAACATGTCCAATACAAAGTTCTCTCAAGAGAAAAACACAAATAAGAATAGAAAGGCAGAATGAAACTTGCCTTTCAGAAGAGGTTGTATCGATTTCAACACTCAACTTGAGCATGGAAGCAACCTCCTTTGCTATTCTCTGCCTTTCTGCAGAAACTGGTCCCAGAAATGGAGAATTTCAGAACCAGAGCTTTCAAAATTCAAAGTAAAAAATGTAGAACGAGATGAAGCAACAGATATCTACTCTAAAGCATTCTCGACGACTTCTACTGTATCCTACTTATTATATCAAGTGAACAGATATAAAAGGACATTATCAGCTCTCTTGTGACCCAAGCAAGTTACTATGTTCAATTTAGACACCTAACCAACTAATCTAAAAAATTCAAAACATAAGCTCATATAGTGGTATGGGTTTCTATATCTTGTATTTTGACTATCTCCTTTCAACTCAAGAGAACACTGTCTCCATGTGCGCATGCATGTGTTGGTGTTTTGAAGGGACAGGGGGGGTTGTTGGGTGTGGAGGTGGGGGGTTAGTGTTTAGGGTTTAATATCCAAACATATCTTGAACAGATTGCTAAGTGCATCTATTTTTCCCTTTCTAAATGTGCCAGGGTGCACAAAAGGGGGCATTAGCTAGGATCTAGTAGTAGAGTTCTGATGAAGAATAAATCTCCAACAAAAGAATAGTTGTGGCAGATTATGAGGGGTGACTCTTGCTCCTGATTTTACAACACCCAGTGCCTTCCAAGTGGGGGAAAAGATGATATGCATACTCCTCAGCATTTTTGCAATACATAGCTAAGGGCGGTCACGGACCGGTTCAGCAGAATAGCGAAACAACACTTCCTACCTTTTTGTGTTGGGTTGTGTGGGTGTGGGGGTGGGGTGGGCTCTGGTTGTGGTAGGCTTAGGACCTAATATGTCCCCTCATCCCCCCT
>JAMXBB010000012.1:54247135-54264536 GCA_024138015.1 Lumnitzera littorea | reverse complement strand
TGTGGGGGTGGGGGTGGGGGTGGTGGGGGTGGGAGGAGGGAACATATTAAGAACAAAGCCTACCAGAACTTAAGCCCAGCCCAGCAGTTCTGGGAACTGCCCCAAAATATGCGTTCCTAATATTCCAAAATCCAGAACGGCAGGTTTCCACAAGCTAGTGACAGCTACATCTAGTGACAGATAAATAACCTAGGACCTTTTCTTTAGTAAATCAATGATGGTTATCACACATTACATAAAAATAACAATAGTTTGATTAGTACTGAATAAACCCTGAAAGCTGACAAATAGTAGGGACTTAACGGAGGAACTACCAGGAAGCCTCCACAAGATACAATCATTACTGAAACCAGAAGGGGTATTGATAAACAACAATAATATGAAGCTATTGAATCCACAATCCACCCCTTTCGCTTCCCATTAGGTGAATCACCAGATGTTATCAAGTAATCTAGTCATAGACTACATCAGTCAACAGCAAGGAAGAATAGGGGTGGATACACATATGTCATAGGATTTAGCCAAAAACTTACTCAGGTACTAAATGAAACAAGATCATTCACACTTAGTCCTCTAAGAGAAATAGAGTTGCAAATAGTGCTCCAAGCGATGAAATGAAGTTTATTTTCACCTCAAAGTCCAAAGGAAAGTCCAATAAAAAACAAAAACCACCAATCACATATGATGAGATGGACTCTCCAACAACTTAAAGGACCCTTTCCCAAAAAGCTGACATTCTTTTAAATTTTACCCTCCCACTCATGAGGGGGGAATGCCAATAGTCAAACCTCCTATTTCCATCTCAGAAGTGGGAGAAAAAATCTGGAAGAACACGCTAGTGGGTTATTTTTTGGGCAAAAGTCTTGCTTTACCTATAGATAGAAGATACGTAAGGCAGCCTGGGGTGGAGATGAATTATTGGAAGTCTTGACTAATTGATGTGGCTTCTATTTTTTCAAGTTCATAGATGAAGCCTCTCTTTTGAATATTCTTCAGCAACATTGGATGTTTCCTAGTAAGCTCTTGATCTTGGAATGGTGGCCTGTTGGCATAGCTCTTTCTAGAGTTCGGCCTAGAAAGATGCCTATATGGGTTAAGCTTTGGGGATTTTCCACAGAATTTTTAGCATAGAGAGAGAGTTAGTTATGCTGCAAATACAATCAGCAAACCTCTCCTAGTAGATATAATCACTGCAACCAACTAAAGAGTGAAGTTTGTGAAAGCTAGAGTTAAGATGCTAGCAGATGGGGTTTTCCACAATCCTTCAAAATGGAGTGTAAGGACGGCTCTAGACATAGATTGGATATAGAATACCAAGTCCTCCCACCTAGATGCTCTAAATGCAAAAATTTGGACGCAATGACAATCAATGTCTGACTATGCAACAGGTTATGGATGTGTTGGGGCCAATGGAGGGAAGAAACGAAGATGTAGAAAAAGAATCAGTAGATTGTGTTGGGATTGTGAAGGCTAGGGAAAAGCAGTTGATATTTGTGAAGAAAATGTAGGCAAACAAAGTCAGGCCAAAGATCTCCAAGCCTTCCGCCGACCTTTTGCAAAAGGTATTGTTTTTAAGGATAAGGTTGATGAACCCCTTAAAATCTTAGCCCTAGTTACACCAAGTACAAAAATAATCCTATCTATTATGGAGATTATCATTACAGAGCCTAGCCCACAAGTTTGTGAGAAACAAGTTGAGTCTGCTAATGAGCAGCAAAGAAGCCCTTTAAGGAAGACTCAGGATGCTTTGCTGACCTTTCCAACTCTTGTTCTGTAGACAACAGTTCCTCCACCCCCATCTTTTGCTCAAGATTCCCTGGGAACCAACCCAAATGATGGGAATGAGAGCGCTTTGTCAGGAGACATACCTTCTCCAGACGATGATGGTGTTTTTGCCAACAATGTGACAAATAATCAGAAGGCAGATTAGGAGGAGGTTAATTCAAAGAAAAGGAAGTCCAAGAATAAGAGGGGGAGATATAAAGCTAGGGCTACCCCCAGCCTTGCCTCTTCTTTGTGATATGCAATTTTTTGGTTCCTTATAATTATCTTTATGTTAGCTGCATGGATCATTCAAGGATTGAACGACCCTCAAAGAAGTAGACAAGTAAATAAATTTTGTAGTAAGCATGAGATTTCACTTATCAGTCTTTTGGAAACAAAGGTGAGTAAGCAAGACTTTCAAGTGGTTAAGAATCGCACTCTCCCTAACTAGCATATTGAGGCACAATATTTAAACATATTTGGGTGGCTTGGAAACCTCAAGTCTGGAATGTACAAGTTGTTTCTGCAACAAACCAGCTGATGCATTGCTCATGTCCTTAATGAAGATTTGTCACTTTTGTGTATGCTAAAAAACAAGAAATTGGAAGAGAAGCCTTATGGAATGAGTTGATATCCTTGAAATAGCTGATTCATGGCCCTTGCCCCATTATCGGGGACCTCAATTAATGTAGAATAATAGATGAAAAATACAATAGTTTGGAAGAAATAACTAGAGGCATGGAAAAATTCAACAAAACTTGTCAACATTTAGAAGTAGAAGAAGCTCAAATATCGGGACCTACCTTCACATGGTCCAACCATTGTTCTACTAAGGCTATTATGAGACAATTAGATCGGGGGTTCATCAATGCACGGTGGATGAACTCCCTTCAAAATTCAAAAATCCAAGTTCTTGGTTCAGGTGGATCAAATCATAACCCAGTCCTCCTGCGACTCAATTTGGGAAGTTCTACAAGAATAAAGTGCTTTTTCAAATATTCTAACTTTTGAAAAGAGAACCCTTCTTTCATGAGAATGGTCAAGAATGCTTGGAGTGCTAATGTTGTGGGTTCTGCTATGTCTGGAGTCACTAAAAAGTTGAAGCTATTAAAGGGTTAGTTCAAAATCCTCAACAAATCTCAGAGTTAAAAAGGCAAAGTATGATTTGGAAATTGTCTAGATGCGTAATAAGGAAGATCCTAACAGCACAGATTAGAACAAGGAAAAGACCCCATATGCAGATTGGTACTACAGCAATGCTTTAGAAGAGTCTTTCTTGAGACAGAAGGTCAAAACTACGTGGTTTAAGCTCAAGGATAGAAACAACAAATACTTCTTCAACTCTCTAAAATGAAAGCAATATAAGAATAATTTCAGATCCATTGTCAATGACCAAGGTCAGAGGGTAATAGCCATGAATGACATCAAAGCCCAAGTTATACGCTACTTCCAAACCTTGTTGTCAGACCAAGGGAACTCTATATTGAATCCTCATAGAATTTTAGAACTAGTGAAGGCAAGAATCCCTTTAGAGGATGGTGAGGTTCTAGTCAGGCCAGTGTCTAATGAGGAGACCAGGAATACGTTTTGGTCCCTAGTCAAGGACAAAGCCCCTAGACTAGATGAGTATGAAGCTAAATTCTTTCAAAAGGTTGTATGGGAGGATGTGTGCTTAGCTATTAAGGACTTCTTCACTTCAAGCAAAATGCTTAGAGAAGTGAATTCTACCTACCTATCCCTTACACCGAAGAAAGAGAATCATTCTTCCTTTGCCGACTTCAAGCCTATAGCATGCTGTAATTTCTTGCATAAAAGCATCTCAAAAATTATTGTTTAACACTTGAAGAAAGTCCTCCCAGCTTTGGTTAGTAAGGAACAACCAGCATTCATTAAGGGGAAAAGAATTATTGACGACATTCTAATAGCTTAAGAGCTCCCAAGGGGCTAACATAACAATAACAAAGGGAAAAGATGTGCAATCAAAGTGGACCTTATGAAAGCATATGATAATATCAAGTAAGATTTTTTGGAGCAATTATTGAGGATTCTCGACTTCTAAGGGCCTCAAGTAAGGAGATCCTTTATCCCCATACCTCTCCGTTCTTATGGTGTAAGTGTTCACTTGCATTATGAAAGAAAAAGGCTAATTGGAAGACTTTCAATATAACAGGAGGTGCAAAAGAGGAAAACTCACTCATCTTTATTTTGCAGATGATATTTTGATTGTAGCCAAAGGAGACCCCACAATAGTAAAGCATAGAAGAGATGGCTTGACAGAATTTCATGATCACTCAAGTTTGAGAGCAAATCCAAAGAAAAGCCACATTTTTCTCAATGGGGTAGATGCAGCGGTAAAAGAACAAATAGTAAGCATGTTGGGCTTCAAAGTGGGCACACTACCAATTCGCTACCTAAGGATGCCTCTATCATCTTCTAGTATCTCTAAGACTGATTGCAAGGATCTAGTTGCAAAATACACAATGAGAATTGACCATTGGACTAATAAGTCCTTATTCTATGTGGGTTGTCAATTGCTTGTCAAAAATATCCTCTTCTCCTTACAATAATTGTAAGGAGAAGAGGATATTTTTGACAAGCAATTGACAACCTACTTGTGTGCTTAATTAGATAGAAACCAAGTTGAAAAGATTTTTTGGAATAGAAATAAAGAGACTGAGGCCAAGGCAAAAGTCAAATAGAAAGGTATTTGCAAGCCTAAAAAAGAAAGGGGATTAGGAGTCATCGACATCAAGTCATGGAATAAAGTTGCACAACTAAAACACCTGCAGAATTTGTGCATGGATGATGGTTCTTGCTCATGGCTAACTTGGATGAAGGAAGGATTATTCAGAGGTAAAGCATTTCTAGCATATTATTCCCAACGAAGCCTCTTAGGCATGGAGGAAAATCTTACAAGCTAGATCCCTTGCCAAACAACTACTTGAATGGAGAATTAGAGATGGAGCTTTAATTTCCTTTTGGTTTGATTACTGGCATCCTCAAGAACCCTTGATAGAGTGGATGGGGGAACAAGCTAACATGGCCTTAGGCTACCCTAAGGATACGCTCCTTAACACCTTCATTAAGAGAGCGGAATGGAGGTGACCTAGAGGAGAAAGGTAGCATACACGAAGAAGTGGATTAAGAGATCTCAAACCTAATAGGTTTGGAAAGGATCAGCTAATATGGAAAGAAGCACCTGCCAGAAGGCTTTGCATCAATGTAACCTATACATTAGCTAGACAAAAGGAACCACCAATGGTGTGGGGTTCACTGGTATGGTACAAAGATATCGCTCCAAAGTATTCTTAGATCCTATGGTTAATAGTACAAAGAAAACTCTTAACCATGGACAAACTAATCAATTATGGCATCATCATCAATAATTGTTGTTTCTTATGTGGGAAAGATGAGGCAGATCATGACCACTTGTTCATTGAGTGTTTGTTTGCGAGAAACATGTGGAAAGGGATTGAAGAGATGGTTGATTGAAATAGACATAAACCATCGGAAATAAAGAGATGCTCCATGTTTAGTGGACTTAGTCAACTCTACAGCAATTTGTAATTGGAGACCTATCTACAGGAAATCTTTTGCTGCATGTTATTACTACATTTGGAAAGAAATAAATCATAGACGTGTCAGACAATTAGCAAACACTTATGACATAGTTTTAAGAACAGTTTTTTACTGTATCTTTTGTTGACATGCTTGAGCACTCGACTTTACATTGCCATGTAATCAAATTAAATATCCTTTTGTTTGTATGATGCCTAATTCGATTGTGTAGGTTTCTTTGGGTGCTCATCTCCCACGTACATTTGATATGAAATGATATCTCATCTTACCCAAAAAAAAAAAAAGGCCAAAAGAAAGAAATATCTCCATAACTTCCCAATTTGCTTAGCTATCATCACCATGACAAGGAAGAGAAACATCAGTTGGACAACTTATAGATTACATCACCTCCCCCAAGTAAAGTATGTCGTGGCATAGTCTGATTAATAAATGTGTGCTTTTAAGCCAATTTTATATTCATTAGAGTAGTCTCTTCAGTCTAATAAAGTTGGAATGATATAGAGAAGGTTAGTGATGCCTTTACATAAGAATGACAAGAACAAATAGAGAAAGTGTTAATTAGAGTGAGCTGCTCGCTACCTTAACAATTAACATCTTACAATGCTTTTCAGACTTGTAATTGGTTTAAGACTTGTAAATGGTTTGCTTATATGAGCTTATCATTGTTCTACTGCTTTCCTGTTATCTGTTGTTTTGGACTCGGAGCAGAACAGCAGACAGCAATCTAGTCATGTGAGCAAAAACACTTGGAAGTGTGTCTGACGATCAACATATACAAGTATTACTGAATAACAGCAGAAATAAGAATTTAAGCTACATGAAGGGCATGAAACAAACAATTGTAGCCCATGAGTCTACCTGCTTTTGTCACTTCTTTAGCCAGTTGCTCCTCTGTTCCAGATGGGACTCCTTTCACAAGCTGGGAATAAAGACTATTTTCAACCTCTGATGGTCCAACAACTTTTACCCTTGAAATTCTTTCTTCTCCAAGCTTTTCAATGACAGATCTACAATTAAATGGGAAATAAAATTTTAGAATGTAAGGAGGAAAAAAGGAAAGCAAATTGACCCAAACAAAAACAAGAAAGAAAGAAAGCCAGAAATGGATATTTTCAACAATCAGGAGGTTTTGATGCCAGCCTAAGTAAATTTCACAAATTAAATCTAGAACCAGTTGCTCATAGATTAGATTGCAATTGAATGTGCTTGCCAAGTATTAGATAATTTTCCCAAAGCAGTGTACTTTCAGTCAGAATGTCTACATGTCCTGGTAGTGTTCTTTCACTAAGGGAGAAGAAAGAAATTGGTGCTATTATATGTTCATCAAGGACAAATTTTGGACTCTGAACTTTAGTTTGGAGCAATTGAATCCTTGTATATTATAAATAGAACAATTAGGTCCCAATCTTTACATATGAACCAAATAAGGCGATGAACTCACCAAAAGTTATGACAGTGTTGTCAACACCAGCCACATAAAAATATTTCAATGATATTTGTGAACTCCATTAAGTCATGTCCTATATAGCATGGTTTGAAATTTTTGCAAGGATATGACCTGATATTTTGTGAGTGCTATTTAATTCTACACTAACTTCTGTCTTTTGGCAAGTTCAAGGACTTATTAATCATAAAGTTCAAAACTCAACTGGACAAATCTAAACTTCAGTGATTATATGGGTCCTTGATAAAACTTCAATGGACCATTTGGTGCTTTTCCCAAATCAAAGTCTTACTTTCTCTCTTCTCTATAACCACCAATAGTATAATTGAGAGAAAAATGACCAGCACACAAAATTCTTCTGCACTATCACAAGTTCTCCCAGAAAAGACCATCCTCTTTAGTGACACCAGGGGAATCAGAATGACAATCTCATACACTGTGGCTCACACAAATTGATCTAACATGAATGAATTGTTCGCACACTGAATGTTGTAGAAAACATCTGCCTGGTATGGTTTCCCAGGCTGGCAAGGATAGCTGCACCTACGTTTGAGAGAAAAACTTTTTAGGTCCGTATTTCCCATATTCATGATCCCTCAAGAAAGTATTATAATTGGCAAATTACAGCAGAGAGACAGGTTGAACTTATTAGCTACATCTGCAAATCAACAGATAGAACATATATACATTGCCAACTTCATCGGCAGAGCCACTAAGTAGCTAGAAGCCTTTCATAAAGAGCATCTGTTGACTAATTACTATAGTTATTGATCAATTAACGGTCTTCCATTTAGAGTAAAAATATACCTGGCAACTTTATCACCGCATTTACTATATGCAGTCAGTATGACAACTGGAATTCCTTCATGACATGCACTGTCAATAAACCTGCAATTCAAAAGTCACAAAATTAAATCCTTCCAGAGCAACCAAGGGCTCCAATAGTTGAGAATCAACAAGAAAAGAAAACAAGCAGGTTCTGAAGCAAACAGTAAAATAGTGTTTGACCACCATGCAAGTAACCAACATTAAAGATTAACTGGTAGGCTCTTGCATAAAGCCATGAATAGGAAACATAACAATGACAAAGAATGATGGAAATAAGACATCCTTGACTTAAAATGTATTTTCCGAAATTCAGTTTTCATGTTTTACCACATAAGCTTATGCATGCTAAACCCTGTTGTTTCTCAAACCAGTGAAACCAAACAATTGTGACAATAAGGGTCCTTTTAGCATAGTTATTATTCGCTCCTGCATGGGGATGATTTTTTTAATGTGGCAGGGCCAAAGTTAAGAGACTAGCGGCAGGCCAGCAATATGTATTTTAGATCATATTAAAGACACCAAATTGAAGCAAGCTGCAATCATAATGCAGTCAAAGTATCAACATAGTTCATGTCACTTAGCACGATAAGGCTAGTTGTGCCCTTTAAACTTTAGATATGAGTTACATGCCAAAAACTTTACTAGAGAAACATGGCATGCTGAGAGGCAATGAACTTGCACAGCAACACCAATGAAGCGATTCAAGAACAAGCCAGGATGCGGGTTTTAGGGGTTCAATAATCAACTTTGACCCCGTGAAGTTTTTATTTGGGGTAAGTGTTAATTTTCTTTCAATTGATTCTTTGGAGTTTTCCACAAAACTCTAATGAAAATATAGGCAATCGTCAACATTTACTCCCAAGATCTTTTATTAAATCAGACTACTACCTCATGGCATGGAGAAAGAGTGTTTACCTCCTATAATTCACGCAACAAACATTGGCTTGCATGTGTTAGATGATTGGCATAAAGGAAAGCATTTTGTGGAGATTTTCTTGATCTATTTGTCCAAAAGTGGATAGGTATAAAGCAGGTAACCTCTTGGTATCCTTTTCAAATTCGTGTTTCTATTGAATAAAGCCATTTGTTACTATTTCAGTCACATTTAATTATTAGAGTTAATTGAACATGTTACAAAGCCACATTTATGAACTAAACAAATATTCCTTGTAAAAGGTCCTGCTTATGCTTCTATATTAATGTGTTGTTGATGCATCTTGTCATCAACATGACATGATGTCCACAATCAAATCCACTGGACAGACAAGCAAATGAGCTAGTTTCAAGTTTAGGTTTACCAAGGTCTACAGAAGAACTCAATCAACCAGAAAAACTTTCAGATGATTTATACCAATAAAATGCAACTTTATAATGAACGAAAAGATCAGGTGCAAACATTAAACAAAGAGAAAGGACAGATACAGATTTTAACAGCTTTTTGCAAATTTACAGACTTGCTTCTTTTACGGTAAGGGATGTCCAAAACTTTTAACAAATTCACATCAGTACAACGAGATGCAAGCAAAAGCTTGAACACCCTTTGAAGTATTTAATTTTAGTTGTATCACATATTTCGACATTTGGAACAAAATGATGGACACTCATTCAAAAACTTATAAATAATGAGATAGATAATTTTGCCAGTGCATAATTTGTTGGTGGTGCAAAGAGTTGAGATTTCTAGACATTAGGCATATTTTAACATCTTCAATGGAAGGAAGAACAAACTCATTTAAGATTTGTGAATGATAAGATAGGTGATTTTGCGAAAGAGCTTAATGCAACAGCTGCAACTCCTAAACATTAGGCACGTGGAGCCATGTAACGAGATTACTTTTCATTTTGCACTCTCTCTGTGAGCAGCCTTCTGTGAGAGACTAACTAAAAATATGCTGATTGATATCTAATCTCTAACAGTCCATAGTCCTTCTAGGGATGAATATTTTTCTATAAAGGCATATAGATAATGGATCCATAGAGAATTTGACTAAAGCATTGCGTCCACAGGCATTCCAAACAGAGTCAGGTACAGAGACATTAGAATAAGATTGGTTTGTATTATTATATCCTTAGGCTTTCTTATGGCTGTTCTGCTAGGAAAGCATGTGAGAGAGAACTCTCCAATCCCTTGAATATAATTCAAATTGGCCTGTTAATTCTTCAGTAACATTGTTCATTTATAAACATACAAAGCAACCATAATTGCTAGGGGCTGTGGAACTAGACTATAGGAGATACGCTCCAGAGTAGAGTGATGTGAATAACTGCTATGACACATGCCCATCCACCTGTTCAACGTGTGTACACTAGGAGGACACGTCAGCTGGGCTCTTCTTAATGGAATTGGGTAGAATCCAGTAGTGGAAGGTTTTTTTTGTAAATAAATAAATATATTTAGTAGTATTTCCAGGCAGGCCAGTAAGTGCACAAGTATCTAGAAGCATCAAGGGTATAAATAAGTGGAGGAAAGAGAAGGCAGCACTGTTTTTTTCATCTTCCTTAGTCCTTACGTTCAGCATGGGTAGCTCTGGTTTAGAACTGAGGTGAGCCTACTTTCTGATCTGTTCTCTCAATTTCACCTAGATTTTACATTCTCGAGTGGTTGTGTTCTATCAATTGGTTCCAATGCTGGGAAATGTGAAATCAACTCAGGAGAACATGGCAAAAATGGAGAATTGTGTAGATGAGTTGGAGAAGAGGGTTGAGTCATTGGAAGGTAAAGTTGACACATCAGATCAGAAAATTACTTCACTTGATGGCAAATTCAATGAGGGATGAGAAGAGATGCAAGAGAGTATGGCAGATCTTCAACAAGCCTAATCACAATCATGCGCTAGCATAGTGAATTTAGAGAAATCCATTGCAACAATCTAAAACACTCTACAAGAGATGTAGAGTGACCAGAAATGACAAGAGTTACTACGAGAAAAAGAAGGCTAGCATTAATTGAGGGAGAGGAGCGGAAAGACTTTAGGAGTGGTGAAGTCGCACAGAGGAGGAGGGAAGAGAAAAGAAGAACCCTTGCACAGGTGAGGCGGGTGATCGCACAGAGAAACTGGATCAGGGAAGATCAATTGGAGGCATTGACAAATCATGGAGGTCAAATGATGGCCAAAGAAGTGCAGCAAATGATCATCAGTGCAAAGGCAAGAATGACGATCTGAGTATGGCGATATTGAAGGCCTGGAAGAGTGTGACAATGATGACTATAGGATCAACATGAATACAGTAACATTGCCTATCTTTGAAGGAGTAGACACAATATATTGACTTGCTTTGACAGAGCAATATTTTGATGTTCATCAGGTTACGGACTGCAAAGTAGATTTAGCAGCCATGATGATGCGCAGAAGGTCAATGTATTGTCTTAAAATGCTTCACCGACAATTCCCTCAACTTGATTGGGAGACCTTTAAACAAGAAACAATGCTAAGGTATGGTGGGCAAGCTGTGAGTAACACATTGGGTGTTTATGTTCATTAAGACAGTCCACTTTGGTAGCTTCTTGCTTCGAGGACTTTGAGGCGTTCATTTCTTTAATATTGGAAACAACAGAATTACAACTCCTCAACTATTTTCTTGGGGAGTTGCATGATGAAATAAGATTGAGACTGCGCACTTTACAACCAATTTCATTAGTCGAAGCTATGGAAATAGCATTGAATGTGGAACAAGATTTTAAGTATGATATCTACACAGTTCATATAGGCCATCAAGGTGAAAGTAGTAGTAGGGGATAGCATTGAATGTGGAACAAGATTTTAAGTATGATATCTACACAGTTCATATAGGCCATCAAGGTGAAAGTAGTAGTAGGGGAGGTTGGCAAGATGTTGCTATTAATAGATACTCATTGACACCAGCTTCAAATGCTTTGAATAACATTACTTCAGCTGCCAACAATTCCACACAACTGTGGAGACCTAAACTTCAAGAAGGAAAATTCAACAATTCGATCGGTAGGGTTAAATCGGGAGCTCAAATGAAGGAAAATGTAGCTGCAGCAACCACAAGAAATAATGGTGGGCAGCAAAGCTCAAATGCAAAAGGTCCACATAATATGAATAAAAGGAATAAGGGCTTGTGTTTCCATTGTGATCAGCCCTTCCATCCAGGGCATAAATGTCTAAATAAGACATTGCAGTTTACGGTGTTGGAGAAGGAGCAAGAGGTCATGGAAGAAGAATGGGTGGACGTTGAGGGTCATATAGCCGTGGAAATAAGGGATCAGTTGGCTTCAAAATTCCAATTATCCTTGCTGGCCATGGGCAGCTTGAATGGACCGAAAACAATGGTGTTTCAAGGTACGTTATGGTCTCAGTCTATTTACATCTTGGTTGATGGTGGCACTAGCCACAATTTCATCTCAAAGCAATTAGTTGAGGAATTACAGCTGCCTGTTGCTTCAACTTCCCCATTTCACATTAAATTAGATGATGTACACACCGTTGAGTCCCAAGGAATTTGTTCACTTATTGGTGTTCACTTATTGGTCCGACAATTGATGATTATGAAATTTCTGTATCCTGTTATGTGCTGGAGCTAGGTGGAATTGATTTAATTTTGGGGGTGGCTTGGCTTGAGACATTGGGTGAGGTCAAGGTTGATTGGAAGAAAATGATTTTAATAGTTCAACTTGAGATGGGGAAGTAGCGTTAAAAGGCAATTTTTCCATGTATAAGTCAGGCATACCTTATCATTTGTTATGTAAGATGACTAAAACGGAATTATGTAGTATGGTCTGGCAGTTGCACAACATGGAGACTACAGCTGATGATGAACAGCTAGACCCAAAACTTGCTGCTTTGTTAGTGGAATTTGCACAGATTTTTGAAATTCCAGCAGGGTTGCCTCCTATATGCAGCACTGATCATCGCATTCCACTTACGGAGGGTCAAGGGCCAATTAATGTACATCCATACCGATATGCACAAGTTCAAAAAACAGAGATTGAAAGGCCGGTTAAAGAGATGTTAGTGGCTGGAACAACCAAGTTCAAGCCCATTTTCTAGCCCAATGATCTTAGTACAAGAAAAAAGAAGATGGTTCTTGGAGATTTTGTGTGATTACCACACCTTGAATGAAGCCACGATGCCCAAGAAGTATCCTATACCTATAATCAATGAATTGCATCGTGCAAGAATATTTTCTAAAGTTAATTTGCACACAGGCTACCATCAAATTAGAGTGGCTGCTGAAGATATTCCAAAAATGGCTTTCCATACCGACTAAGGTCATTATGAATTTTAGGTAATACCTTTTAGCTCACTAATGCTCCAGCAACTGTCCAACCAACCATGAATGATCTATTTCAACCCTACTTGAGAATTGTTTTGGTGTTCTTCGACAATATACTAGTGTATAGTGCTAATATGGACAAACATATACACCATTTCCATGCGGTGTTTAGTCTTCTTGTGAAGCACCAATTTGCAGCTAATAAGAAAAAATGTGTTTTTGGGCAATCGTCCTTAGAATACTTGGGTCATGTTATATCATTTGAAGGTGTTAGTATGGATCAAAAGAAGGTTCAAAGCATTATGGAGTGGCCTATTCCTACTTCAATTAAAGCAGTAGGAGGATTTTTGGGTTTATTAAGATATTATCAAAAATTTATCCACAATTATGGCAAAATTGCAAAACGATTGACAGATATGTGAAGGACAATTTTCAATGGTCCGACAATGCTCTCCATGCACTTTGTGCTTTACAACAAGCACTAATTTTAGCTCTAGTCCTTGCAATGACAAATTTTCACAACCATTTGTTATCAAATGCGATGCGTTCAAGCAGGGATTGGGTGCTGTTTTGATTCAACAAAACGGGCCAATTGCTCATTATAGTAAGGCTCCAAGTGATCTAAATTTGGTTAAATCAACATATGAGAAAGAATTCATGGCCCTTGTTTAGGCATTTCATCATTGGAGACTATTTGTTGGGCCACAAATTTGTTGTTCGCACTGACCAACAAAGCTTGAAGCATTTACTTAGGCAGTGTATCACCACTCCCAATAAGCAACGTCGGTTAACTAAATTACTGGGTTATGATTTTGATGTTGAGTACAAATCTGGCAGCTTAAATTCAGCAGCTGATGCTCTTTCCTGTTCTTACAGCGAGGTTGATTTGGAGTGTACGGGGATTTCTGGACCTATATGGACTGATCTAGATCTCATCCATGCTGATGTGTTGAAATATTCCTTTTTGGCTAATAAAATCAGCCTCCTGAAGCAGGGAAAGGATGCTATGCTGGCGCTGGAGTGGGCTTCCAATTGTTGAACAATACTCTGTATTATAAGGACTGACTGGTCATACCCGCTTCCTCTCATTCAGTTTGCTTGTTCCTTCAAGAATTTCATGCTTCTCCAGTTGGTGGACATGCAGGATTTTTACATACATATAAAAGGATAGCTTCTCAGTAATCTTGGGTTGGCATGCACAAAGATCTTGCAAAATTTGTGGCTGCTTGTGCTATTTGTCAGCAACAAAAATCCCAAACATTAGCTCCAGCAGGGTTACATAACCCTCTCCCTATTCCTAAGGCTATTTGAGAGGATATTTCCATGGATTTTGTTGCAAAAATGCCACGCTCAAGGAGATATGATGTCATTTTAGTGGCAGTAGACCACTTAACTAAATATGGCCGTTTTATCTTGTTAAAACATCTTTACAATGCTAAAAGTGCAGCTGCTGTTTTTGTTAAAGAGGTGGTATAGCTCCATGGGATTCGGAAATCCATTGTCAGTGATCGCAAGCCATTATTTGTAAGTACCTTTTGGCAGGAGCTCTTTCATCTTTAAGGCACTTGCTTACATTTTAGCACATCCTATCACCCTGAAACGGATGGTCAAACGAAAGTGTTGAATAGATGCCTTGAATGTTATCTCTATTGTTTTGCCTCACAACAACCCAATCCCTAGGCTGAGTGGCTCCATTGGACGGAGTATTCCTGCTATACTTCCTTCCAAAGGCAGCTAAATTTACTCCTTTTGAGGTGGTGTCTGGCCAGCCTCCTCCCTTGTTGCCTTCATACATTCCAGCGGAAGTGAGTTCTCCATCTTTATTAGCAGATTTGAAGACTAGAGATCAGATGTTGGCTTTGCTAAGAAAGAATTGAGAACATGCTCAACTGCAGAACTGTGTTCAAGCAAATAAGCATTGCCGTGATGTTTCATATTCAGTGGACGATTGGGTATTTTTGCAATTGCAGCATGTTTTGCAACCTAAACTTAAGCTCAAGGGAGTATCTGAGCTTGATCCTCACTATTTTGGGCCAATTCAGATCATTGAAAAGGTGAGACATGTTGCTCGTAAGTTACAACTTCCAGCAGAAGTCAGTGGGGTCTTTTCCATTCATGACCGACATCCCATCTGTCTGGGTGGCTGCTGTCTCTGATGTTTCTGCTGTACCATTGGCTGCCAAGATTTTAGGTCAACATTATTCGTTACATGACAGTCAGGAAATCCCTCAACTACTTGTCCACTAGCAGGGATCTTCTAGTGATGATTCTTCTTGGGTTGATACAGAAGCTTTCATGTTGCAATTCCCCTCATTTGTCCTTAGGGGCAAAGACAAGCTTAAGGGGGATGGAATTGATATGACACATGCCCATCCAACAGTTCAATGTCTGTGTACTAGGAGGACACATCAGCTGGGCTCTTCTTAATGGACTTGGGTAGAATCCAATGGTGGTAGTTTTGTTTTTTTTTTTTTAATAAATAAATATATATATTAGTAGTATTTCCAAGCTGGCCAGTTAGTTACACAAGTATCTAGAAGCATCAAGGGTATAAATAAGTGGAGGAGAGAGAAGGCAGCTCAGCCTTTTTCATTCTTCCTTACGATCAGCATGGGTAGCTCTGGTTTAGAGCTGAGATGAGCCTACTTTATGATCTGTTCTCTCAATTTCATCTAGATTTTACATTCTCGAGTGGCCATGTTGTATCAATAACAAAAATTGAAAAGATCTCCATATCTAAGCTGCCCGGAGTGGCAATAGATCCGTTGAGGTCCTCAGCTGGATTTTTCCCTATGACAAACCTGGGTAAAAAACCTAGAGGGGCTCTCAGGGGGCCTGCCCTCCAGATGTATCCGACTAACCGATCCAGAGGGAAAAGAATTTCTAACTAAGACAACTTCAATCAAGCTTCATCTTCCTTACATGCATATCCTCTTCAGCTAGATCCATAATGATATGACAACTTTCATGTGTCTATTATCAATTGTTAATATCCTGTATACGTTATTTCTGAAAAGAAAAGTTTTACTAAATGCTAATAGAGCATCAGACAGGTGGCAACTAAGCAATGTCAAGCCAACCTATAAGCAGCACCAAATTGGCATCTGCTTGAAATGATATCAGTTCACCAGTAGCAAGATCATCAATAGTGATAAGTGGCACTAAGAATGGCCATTGATCAATTTCAAAGAGCCCAACAAGGCAAAAATATCAGGTATAGAAGCAGTTTTTTGCTTTCGCTTATCCCATTTAAGGTTCAATCTGTCTAAACCATATAGTAAAAAGTTCTTCTCAAATTTTTTTCATAAATGGAAAAGCGGCATAATTCATATTTGGCACCTATAAGAGAGTTTATATCACAAAATCTACATTGGACACATGTATATGACTTGGCATTCATGCATTAAATATCAATGGTACATTTGACACATATTAATTGGCATTCATGCATTAAGTTTCAAGGAAAGGTGTATAAAATAATGAAAAATTTGGACCATAAAGCAACTCCCTTTTTTCAACATTTGGACACAAGGAACATAAATCAAGCATTCTTCTTCTTTCTTTTTTAATGTTGAATTTCCAATATTTGTATGAAAAATGGTCTACAATTCACATTCACTTATATTATTGAGGTGATGTACCTTTAAAAAATCTAGAATCTTTTATATCATTTCCATTGATACACAATTTGTGAATTTTAATTTAGATATACCAAAAGATAACAACTTTTTAGATAAATAAAGTTAGTAATGCTCTAACATAAAAAATATTATCACTGCAGGTAGGAAAAAAAAAATTAATAAGATTTATACCATTAATGTAAAATTTCTACCATCTTGTATTCTTTTCTTCTTAATCTCACCAATTAATGAATAATGTGTTATGTACTAGATTCTAATAACATACACTAATAATATCAAACCTAATTGAAGTGAACAGATCAATCATCAAATGACTTGTGATCAGCTGTGATTAGACAATCTAAATAAGACAAAATTAATTTTGTGCAAGTTGGTCCCAAAGCAATCTTTTCAAGCAATTTAAGTATAATCCAACTATAACATAATGCTATTTTCAACAGCTATGCCAAAAAAATGGACAATTACATCTTGTTTGGACAGTCACAATGTGAGGGAATAGATTCTAGAAGGAAAGGAAATGGAAAAGGATCAGATACTAGAAATTTCTGTCATCTAGACAACAAATTGAAGTCATCATTGAAGGAAACATGAAGGATTTCAAATTTGGCCTGCAACAAATAACTTGGTTCTTCTTTGCACTAATGTGGCAATTTTTTAGCCACGAGAACATGTCACATAAGCATATTGGATCCACACATTCCATTCCCCCTTACTCCTCCTTCTAAGCTATTTACCTAAGAGAATCTTTTCTCCAATCAACCCATCTGATGGCCGTGATACTGGCCACTAGCACCCCATCCATGTGGCTGAACAACACAACACCCCCACCACACCGCCCACACACCAACCCCACCACCACCAAACCACAAACCACCACCCCCACCCACCGCCCCGCCCCGCCCCCACT